>VFFE01008529.1:6203832-6239787 GCA_008921705.1 Burhinus oedicnemus | reverse complement strand
TTGAAAAGTTAAAAAAAAAAAAAAAAACCCAAAAAAAAAACCAACCCAAAAAATGGGCCAACACAACTCCCATCAAGAACAAACTCCAGGTCTTGCCCCAGGGACGATATTACACTTGGCCAGGGCAGCAGCTTTGCAGAGGACCCGAGCAGCACAATGTACAGCCAGTTCAACACCAGTCAGAGGTGCACCCTTGCAGCCGAGGTGATTAACCTACAGATCGTGCTGTAGGAGCCACAATACAGTTGGCACAGTGGGGAAAAGCACTTTTCCCCTCTGCCTAGCCCTTGTCAGAGGCCACTGGGAGGGCTGGGTCCACTTTGGGGTTCCCCATGACAACAAGGACATGACCAAGAGGCAATGAGCATGAAGGAGGACCTCCCAGGCAAGCAGGCAGGTGGAGCACAGGACCTGCAAGAGGCTGCTGACACAGGTGGCAGATGCAGATAGACTCTTTTCAAAGGTGTGCAGTGACAGGAAGAGTTGTGATGGGCACAAGCAGCAAAACATGAAAGTTCAAATAGAAAAAGAAATATTTCTTGTTTCCACCATGAGGGTGTTCAGACAATTGGACTGGCGTGAAATTTTCATCTTTGAAGTAAGCTGACCTAGTTGAACCTGCTTTGAGCAGGATGGAGGACTGCATGATTTGCAGGTCACTTGTAACTTAAGTTATTGCTTGATTTTTGCTAAAATGCTGCCTTCTGTCAAAAAAATAAAAAAGGACATAAATATATTCCCCCCCAACACTCATACAATCACTGTCTTTAGAGGTTTGAACAACCTGGTTCCCTGAAATGTGTCTGTTGTCCTTGGATTTAATTTCAGAGGACACTAAGAAAGCTACCTTTACAGTAGAGTAGCTTTTACAGAATGGATAAAACTGGAAAGGTACAAATCCACGAACAGTATACCAGAAAATCACTGATTACATTTTAAAATTAGAAGATGATAGCTAATTTGATCATAGGAATAATTTGTAAAGAAGTGCAAGGGATGCCACTTTGACATCTGAATTATCAATTAGAAGCAATGCATCTGAGTACTCGTTCTAACAACCACCAGATACAGGCAGAAAAATAAAATGGATATTATTTACTCACACTCAGATCACAGAGTCGCAGGATGACTGAGGTTGGAAGGGACCTCTGGAGATCATGTAGTCCAAGCTGAAAACATGGCTTTTCAAAAAGGTATCTTTAATAGGATTAATCTAATGGTTTTGGCAGTACCCTAATGGTTAAGAGTTAGAGTGGTAAAATTGTAAGCCTGACACCACAATATCCATGAAAACTAGCAGGAAAAAGCTAGTTTTGGCAAATTGGCAAATATATTGGCAAATATAAAACTGAAAAGAAAGGCCTTTTGAGATGAACTCTAATGAAAGTTAAACACTGCACTTTAAAAACAGGCAGCAGATCCAGGTGAGTCCAAAGGAATTAAAAGCTGCCATATCTTTATACTTATGATACACATCATTCTGTCATGAGTTTCTTGAGACACCTGAAAGGGCAAAACTAAGCTTGAACTCCAAAGCTGAAGACTGAGAACTTGCATCTGGGAATGCAATAAATCCAGAATGAGCTTCACAACTCCAGTTAGTCAATTTTTTTCTCTGATTAACTCAGTATCATTGGAAATGAGCATTTGTTAAGCTCAAAGCATGTTGTTTGAAACACCTGATGTCCTCCAATTTATACCCAGTCTATGGTAGGATTCTGCCGAAACCCCCCCGTGAATCTGCTGGTGCAGAGCTCCCAAAGCTCTCTGACAGTATAGGTCCCTGGGAAAGTGATACTCCATCTACTAGAGCCAACCAGCTCCTACAGCCACCCAAGAAAAAGTGACATGCCATGACTCAACGTGGAAGGAGAGTGCACAGTTTGAAAAGGCAAAAACAATGACGCAGTAAGACAACTACTTAAAGACAGCTAATAGAGCAGAAGGAGGGCCGGCCAAGATTCATAAGTGCTTGAACTCAGGAAGTTATTCCATATGAGGAGTGCACTGGAGGGAAGGAAGTCTATAAGAAGGGACCACTGATTTCCTTGAAAGATGACATCTAGGCATCTGCTTGGAATACAGGAAGGTGCTGTTAGGAATAGGAAAACACCAAAGGAGCACTGGTCACAGTCAAGAAGCACAAGGATGAGGCAGGAACTGCCAAAAACTCAAGTTTAATTCAAATTTGGAAGACAAAAAGATCTAGTAAGCAGTTCTTCAGCTATAGTAAAAAAAAAAACAAACACAAAACAAACAAACAAAACAACAACAACAAAAAAAACAAAACAAAAAAAGGAAAAAAAGAACATCAAAGGTAAGTAGTAAAGATACTATGCAGAAGGAATTGCAGATGAAGATCATTTAGAAGCAGCCTGATAACTAAGATACAACAGTAAGAGAAGAGCTCTTTTAACTAAAGAATGTTGCTTAAGAACAAATAGGCGTTTTAGCTCTGAACAATTTTAGGCTTTGAATGAAAGAAATATTCTGGATCCTCAGAGAAATAAAGCTTTGAAATAATCTCCCACAGAAATGGAGGGGAGGGGACAAAGTGCTTTCAAGAAGGGCTCAACAAGTTAATGAAAGGGATTGCATGAGGCAGTTGCTTTGACAGCAGAGCAGTTGGTCCCAGTCGCCCAAGACATCCTTCCAAATTCTTTGTTCTCCTCTAGAAAAAGCCAATAAAATCCTTGCCCACCTTTATTACAATAGTCAGTATTACATTCACACACTGTAATGATTTTCAAACCTTTTTTAAGCTTCTAAGTGTTATTTCATCACTATGTGCAAAAAAATAAAAAATACAGCTGAAGAAATAACGAGCGTTAGTGCTAAAGAACAAAAGCCTTGAAGCATTGTTCTACATAGCCTTTTCTCCTCCATATGCAGTTAATCCATCTCCAAAAATTGATTGGGAGTAAATCAAGGTTGCTAAAATCCCAAATTACAAGTGAAAACACACTGAAAAGCATTTCCTCCATCAATAATGACATTGGTCCCAATTCTGAGACGTGCTCAGGGCACAGTTTGTTAACATCCATCAATGTTAACTCAGTTTTACAGAAAAATGGCTGGAAAAGCTTCAGTCAAAATACTTTGGCAAGATGTGCTTCTCTTGAAATGAGTGTCTTTCAGAAGACTGGTATAATGGCCAATCATTTTTCCAGTTTTAGGAAGAAGACATGACAATAGTTGAAGATTTTCAGAAATAAATGTCAATTTTTTCATTGTGAAATGAATGTTTTCTCTTGCATCAAGTATTAGGAACACAGTATTACAAGTCAAAATAGAAATGAAGTTTCAACTGACAGGAAGCAAATGAAAATTCTGACAATCAAATGACAATTTTTTCCTGTTTGGAGTAGTCTTACACTGTAAACTATCTTTGCAGCAAATTTTGACCTCTATCTCACTCTATTATCTATATTTCCAAGACTGTATAAACCCCCGCATTTTCTAAAATTCTACTATCCCTCATCCTTTTGTAAAAAATTAAGGCAGAAGTCTGCTTTTGTAAAAGTTTGCCAGATGTATGAGAATGAGAATGTAAATTGAACAGAGAGAAGACCTCTCCCGACACAGTAAATAAACTTGCCTCTCTCAGTCAATTACATACAGACTTAAATTAGTCAACTGAATACAGAATTTAGAAGAAAAGCTGAACTGGAGTAAGTCTTGAGGAATGTACCGCTTTTTCTATTGCAGCAAAACTGCTACGAGGCATATGTAGTTACGATGCAAGTTCAGCGGCAGGAAGAGCCGGGTCTAGGGATTTGCAGCACGTATGTAAAGGGCTTCTTTTCAGCTGCTGGAGTGTCAAGTGAAAAACGGAACAATGTAACTGAAACCTCCATAAATTAAGCACTATTCTAAATTGCAACTAAGTTGTTCGCTGCTACCAGTTTAATAGTCCCTGCTTGGTTTCATCTTCAGCTTTCTGTGGCTTACATTCCTTGCTGGGATACGTCAATCTGTATAAACCACAGCAAAAATTGTTAAAATTGCGGTGTCTAGGCAGCTGCATACACCCAGCCAACAGCAATCAAAAGCATTAAATTAAGTCTTGCTTATATGTTTTAAAAATACAACAACAGACACTACAGGCCCTGTAGAGGAGTCAAATTAAGTAAAACACTCATCTCTGCTGGAAATATTAAGTCCCACTTTGGGCACACAAGCACCGTGGTGAAAACTGGCATCAGCCTTGGAGTCCCAACTGACAGAGCAGAGCAGACGGGGAAGAAGCAGGAAAGCTGGTGTGGGCTTTGGGGGCACCAGTTTTGTGGGACAGCCTTGCTTGGAGTGCTGCCAGGTGCCAAAGCTGAGTGGGGATGACACCCCCATGAGGGCACACGGTTGACACACAGACCACTGGGCAGAGGGGCTGTGAGGAAGGAGCTTCTGAGCAGCCAAAAGTCTATTGTTTGGAGGACCTTGTGCTGCATTTAAAATGCAAGCATACCAACAGAAGAGGAGGGTGAATACTGCCCCTTTCTAGTGTTGCTGGAACAAAGCCACAGGCGAGCATTGAGAGAGGTCTTGGCAGAAGCTGCAGTGAGACTGGATGCCTTTGCAGGAAAGCAGCCCACATGCAAGCAAGCAGTGGGGCTAGACCTAGAAGGGGTGAACAAAGCTGACAAAGCCAAGCATTGACTATAAGTAATAGCAAGGGAGGGATTGCTGAAGAAATTCTTCATGCCTCCTGAAAGGCCGTAGGAACATCCCTGCCAGATATTTAACACCTACTTAGCAGTTAGGAAACCACCAGCCAATTCAAGAGTTGTTTTGAAAGTTCATCAAAAGATTGTTTCTTGCACCACACAAAGCATCTTCTAAGGTGACACTCCACTGAATGCTTCCATCAGCCTAGGATCTGGTATTGGAGTGATGCTTTGTGTCAAAACAATTTGCCTGTTCAGTATTCAATCCTACTGTGATGTTAATCTGTATTAGCTACAGGAAGCAGGAGAATTCATGGAATTTTCAGCTCTATCAATGCATATGAAAATCTTTACATGGCAAAATCCTTGATATGAGAAACCACAGCAGAATAATCGTCCTGCAATTAACAACTTCTTGAACTGGGCCAGTCCAAATCCTATTCAAGTTACCTCTCCCATTTGAGAAGTGACCCAAATTTCAGAGTTCAAGTGGGTCCCCTCTTGGAGCCCATTTCTGGGCACATACAACAAAGTGATTTGGAACATTCAGCACAGCTTTACCAAGAAGAAGTCATGTGTGACCCATGTAACTGCCTTCAGTGATTCAGTGACCTTGGCTTTTTTAAGCCTCTTAATGCTATCTTTTTCAATATTCTTGTAACCAAATTGGTATATCAAGATCTGGATGGCTGGACAACCAGATGGGCAAAAAAACTGGTTGGATGATTGGTCCCAGAGGGTAGTGATTACTTGGTTGTACTCTACCCAGGCTAGAAACAAGTACCAGAGGGGTCAGTCCTGGGACCTGTCCAGGTCTTTATCCATGACCTGGAGGAAGTGACAGAGTGCAGGCTCACCAAGTTTACAGATCACACAGAACTGGGGAGAACTATCAACACACTTGAGTGCAGAGCTGACATCCTTCAGGACCTAGACAGACTGGAGGAATGGACCAACAGGAACCTCATAACATTCATCAAGGACAAATGCAAAGTCCTGAGCTGAGTAGGATTAAAACCACACAATGGTACAGGCTGGAGACTACCCAGTTAAGAACCCTCTATGCAACATTCGTGAGACCACATATCTAAGACTTCCAGTTTTGGACTCCCTGATAGCAGACAAACATTGAAAAACTGTAACAAGTCCAGCAGTAGGCCTCTAAGGTGGTCAGGGTACTGGAGCACTTACCTTGTGAGGATAGGCTGAGGGACCTGGGCTTCAGCTTGGAGAAGAGACAGCTGCGGGAAATGGCAGGGAGAGAGGGCTAACAGCAGTTTCCCATTCCTACAAGGAAGTTATAAAAAAGATAGAGCCAAGCTCTTCACAGCAGTGCATGTTGTGAGGACAAGAGGCAATGAGCATAAGCTGAAACAAGGAGTTCAGATGCTATAAAAGGGAAAGCCTTTTTACCCTGAGGAAAGTCAAGCAGTGGAACAGGATACTCAGAGCTTGTGCAGCCACTGTCCTTGGAGGTCTACAAAACCCAATTGTATAAAGACCTGGGAACCCTGCTCTGAGCAGAAAGTAGAACTTGTCCACTGAAGTTGTCTTCTAACGTGAATTATTCTATAAATTTGGAAAATACTATTTGGTTTTTATAGGAAAACATCACTATAGGATGATATATTCAAAGATGGACAAATTTGCTAGCACAGACCAACATTAGCTATATGTACACAAACTTTTCCAAAGTGACTCTTCCTAGCATGGACAACCTATATCCAACTCAATGAAAAAAATACCACCTTAATTTCCTAGAAGGATCTAGAACTAAAACTCCGGAGTGCCTCATGGCATTAAATCATTCATACTAGTGCCCCATATAAAAAGAGTTATTTAGCACTTCATTCTGCCAGCTATTGAATATTGAGGTCTTGGTCCCACAAGACACTCTCTGTAACAAACTTCATACTACAAGTGTTGTAACATCCATGAATTAGAGGTGTTAACGGCATATATGATTAAGCACAAAGTCACTAAGGACAAGTCTGCACTTTAGAAGTTAATTAGGAACACATAGAAAGTTGACCAAATGAGTCTGGAAGAGGCTAAAACAGGCTGTAGCATTTATTTCCAGGTATCCTCCTGCTGTATATGCTTCTTTGATTCTTACAACCTTTAGCAACAGACCTATACTATAGCATTTGTTGATATATTGTGCTATCCTAAAACAGCAAATAAATGTAAAAAATCATATTTTACTCTCACAATGCAAGTGTTGCCTTTTGGGGACAGAACAATGTTTTACTTTTACTGGAAATGGGGAGAGGTAAGAAGATCCAGAGCAAGGACTTCCAAAAGATTCCTAAATCCACAGATTTTCCACTTCCATCATTTGCAATCTTTGACCAACCACTACGGTTTGGAAGCTATCTAGATAAATGACTCACTTTTGGAATATTCCAGCTGTCACTGATCTCCCAGAAAAATGTCTGAACAAATGAAAACACTTAGCAAGACTCTGATATCTGCAGCCAGAAAACCTCACATTAGTAATTCAGTTTTATTGCAAGTCTCAAGATACTGCTAATATAAATGCACTTTGTCCCTTGGCTCAAGGAATTAGTATATCTCAAAGTCTGAGAGGGCTTCTACTTACCATACCTGACAATATGAACCCATAGAAATTCAAACAGCTGACGCTGCTCAGCATTACAGTGAGCATATCCCCACTGGTGGTTCCTAGAACCCCAACAGTACTTTTGGAATAAGGGTTCTGAAAGCCAGTTTCCAGATTTTTATTCTGCAAAAGGACTTGAATTGCACTTCTAAGTGCAGATGTGAATGTCAAAATGTGGGGTTTTTGCCACGATTGCGTTCAAGCTTAATACTGTATAGCTGCAGTTCTGAAATAACATTTAGCTATTCTCTAAGGTGACAAGGTGCCTTTATTTCAGAGCTGCCTACTCTGTGCATAAAAACATTCAAAAAGCATTACTTCCATCACATGGGAAGGAGAGGGAAGCTTTCAATCATTTGCAGATTGAAGTTACTGCAGATAGTTAAACACCTGATTTATGGGTACAGGCGCTGTTTGCCTCTGCACATTATGGTAGGAGGACTTCACATTTTGTTTTTTGTGGCTCCAATTTTGCTTCAACAAGTCAATTGTGAGTGGAAGTAACCAAATAGCACGTAAGATGCCAAGTAGAGGCCTCTGCAAACTTGGCGGAGAGTGTACATACTTGTTAGTCTTGAGTTTGCTGTTCTCATTTTAATCCCCTGTGCTTCTAGCATCTGCAAATTGTTTAGCAAATTTAAGTCCTTCATTTATCCACTTACAACCCAGTCTGCTTTCCTATAATATTTTATCATCAGATTTGTGGAGCTGCCATTGTTCCACTTGGATGTTAAATGAAGTTGGATAGTAAGTGATGCTAATCTTTAAGCATTTGCCACCAAGAAGGTGTGGGTATCAGTAACAGCATGCTGATTATTTAAAATATTGCTGCCTCAAATCAGGGGACAATAGGAAATACAGCAAGTTTGAACGGGAGTTAAATACAGCCATGTATTTCAACTCCACCGTATCTCCAACCATACTAGTTTATTATTTTATCTATGATTTTATCCCTGCAATTTACATTACCATAATGGGTAAATATTATGTGCTAGTGAGATGTTAACTACCCTGCAAATGATTAAAGATTACTTAAGTTATTTATCTTTGGGTTTTTTTCCCAACACAAAACCAATTGGGAAAGATTTGTGTATCTTGGTACATTCTTGACCAAATTTCCTGTGACACACAAGGTATCTTCCTGGCATATTTTTCTATGTTCTTATGATCATTTCACCTACCCTTCAGTTCATAGTGATATATCACTGGATGGAATTATTGCTGGTGTTTCAATGTATTAATATGCTAGTTTTCCCCTGTAGAAAGGAGCAAAGGGTGACATGATAATATTACACTATAGACAATGGCATTTTTCTGGAAAACATGATACAAAACTGTCTTTAGTAAAAACCCACATAAACACTGAATAAACAAAAGAGTAAAGTTTAGAAGCAGCTCCCCATTTTACCTACAAAAAAAAAAAAAAAGGAAGAGAGAAAGAAATACAAAGGGTCTGGCATGCAGTGAAGCAAAAAGAATCCTTCTCTCACTTCAGATTTCAATGAGTTGCACATTTCCAGACAGCTGTTCTGTTTCAAACAAACGGGCAAAGTCTGCCTCAGGATACGAAGGCTTTTCTATTAATATGTTTTTGGCTAGATAGGGGTAATCTGCCACAGAGTACCTATATCTGTATATCCTAATGAACTAGGATTGTGTTTCCCATTACTCAACCCCCCCGCTCCCAAACCACAAAACAAACAAACAAAAAAAACCCCACCCCACCACAGACAAGGAAACCAACAAACCACAAACCAAACCAAAACTAAACTGTTAGGAAACAAATTCATATTTTCAGTAAAAAATACTATGGGTAGCTTTATTGCCATGGCAGAGCACTGTTCCTCAAGTCTTGCCTTGCGATGAAAGTTTCTCTTGCCTTGCAGATCTGATTTCCAGCTCCTAGATGAATTGCAAAAATGAGTCCCATGGAGTTCTGGGTAATTCACTTGGCTCCCACTGTTCTTCCAGCCCTTCCAAGACTGCAACCGTTCCAAGGCAAGCACAAAAACCCAAGCATATTTGCCATTTGATGTACTATGTAAGCAAATAACATGTCCTTCTTCTGGAAAGAGATATAAGTCTGACAGCTGTGTAGGGGAGATTGGCCTTACTTCAGGCTGCTTAATTTATTTCAGACCTGAACAGCTAAATGACTTAATCGGTCTCAGCAGCTGACCACTATGATTTGATGACCACATATGGCCAAACCCTGAGGGAAAAAGACGGCTGGAGTTAGCATGGCAGCCAGAACTTTTACATGCACAAACAACAGGTGAGAATATAAAATCATCTGGTTACCTAAGATGGGCAGCTGCAGACATAGAAAAAACAAGACGGCTGTTTGCAGTTGGTAGTATTGACTGTCAGAACACTAGTTTTCCTTACAAACTTACATATTTGCAATAGATATCCCCAGGAAGATGTCTGGAAATGCACATAGGGATCTTAATTCCCTTTAAAAACAAAATTCCATAGTAATTCAGCTTATCTGTAACAGATGGTCATTTTTAGAAAAAAACATGGAGTTCCCATCAAAATTCAACTAAAAGATTTGAATGGAAATCTGATAATTACGTTTAATTCATAGCATCTTGGGACTAGACACTGGCCATTCGAACAGCAAAGAACATACTACTTGACACAGATGCCAGCTGAATAATGCCACCAGACAAGAAACTTGGGAATTCAGATTAAAAATCTGTGCTGTAAGACTTGAAATCCGCATTTGTTTTGGACAAATAAGAACAACTCTCCTCTTTCCATGAAAAAAGCATGCTACTAGTCAGAAAAACTGTTCATATATAACAAAAGGAACAGTAGCTGATTAGTGGGAGAGTTACAGAGTTACTGATGTCTGAGAAAGAGAAAGCAGTTTGGATATAGAAAACAAACAGCTGCAAAATTACTGTAAGACTTTTTATTTCACATTTGCCAGAACCACCTTTCCAATGTTATATTATAGATCTACAATTTTTTTTCTAAAGACTGAAAGAAAATACAGAACAAGCAAAAGATATGAAAAGATTCACCAAAGGGGTTTGAAACAACAAATAACAGCAGAGAGTGAACAAATGGCTTAAAGATGGTAACATGCTGGAGAGATAATTTTTTGTCAACCATGAAGTATAATTTGACATGAATGTTATTTCTGGCAATGGGCATCCATAAATAGCATCATCAAGAGCATGCTAACATGCCAGAACAAGCCACTGCCAATTAAACAAATTCAGCCCTTTCTTCTTCCCCCTGCCCCTCACTATATTCAACAGCTCTGCAACAAGGAACATAACACTGAATTTTAACTAGTAGCAACATACTTGGAGAGAGCCTTCCTGAAACCTCCTGAAGCACAGGGCAAGTTAAAAAGCTGAGGTCTATCAGGGACAAGACTTATCTATCGCACCCTTTGGGTGAGACAGACGCATGGAATTTAATTCAATTTCATCCATCCTGCGCCACAGCTCCATCCCCCATCTTGTATGGCAACAGTAATATGGACCTTGAGGAGATTTTGTTACAGCTACAGTGCCGTAAAAGAGCGGAGTTTACCAGCTACGGAAGTAGGCCAGCCTCACCTGAACCAGATTTAAACCTACATGCAACGGAACAGAATTAGAGCACCTCACACAGAAATCAAACACACTCCTTAAAGACCATGGGGTTCAAAAAGATGCATGGGAATCCTACCTTCCGTTAGCCTTCCATATTTCTAGGATACTCTGCCTAGATGTACCAGATAGGGTTAGCTTTTAATGGGTTAAAACGCAGCGAAAAGTTTTTCTAGGATAAATAAAAACAGGTGTACTGGGGGTTGGAATAAACCATATTTCCATATTTGAGAACAGTAGGCAATTTTTAAAACATGAGTTAATTCCACACATGGACAGCACAATTTGGTTAGAATTTTCAAAGTCATCTCAAAGTCAATCTCAAGTTATTCAGTAGCCAAATTCTGTAATAAAACAAGCCCTCAGGTGAATTATTGTCATCATCAAATCTTTAAACAGATTAATTGCAAGCTTAATGCTTGTAAAGATGTTTTGATAACATTTAACTAAGACAGGCAAAAAATTTTAAGTGATGCTTGGATGCTTGAGTTTACAAACATATGTCAAGGACTTAACTTTTGGCATAGATAAGTGAACCAAATGCTTTGAAATTCAATGTCAAGGCTAACAGCTGACCGATCTAAATGTATTCAAATGGAAATATACTGGCGCTGTAAAGAGTTCATTTACTTTTTGCTGCTTCTTTTACCGAGGAAAAAGAAAGGGTCTGGACTTTGGACTACATTCACCTGCACTTTTGGCTGAGTAGCCAATACTGCAGAGAAATATTTCAGTGTAAGGAAACCATTGATCATAACAATATTTGTTAGGTCATAAAAATCTGATTATACTGCAACAAGCCTGTTCTAAATCAACATTAAGTATTGGATTTTAATACTGCGCATGCAGCAGACAGTCACTGAGAATTATGATCTACTTTGTTTATGCTCATTTTGAATGCTTTTCTCCTCAGATGATTTACAGTTTTATTTTCTCTTTCAAGGCTCAGTTCCTAGAATTCTTAAACTGTTCCAACTCAACCACTTCCAGATAGTCCATTAGATTTTTCATTGATGTTGTGATCTTACAGTGCCCACTCAGCATTCCTATTGCTGACGCATTTTCACATGGCAGGCGAGTTTTGACCAGTTACTATTTCACCCCAAAACTGAGGTCTATATTATCTGTATAAGGCAACTTGCCAGTATGTGTGCTGTCACAAACTGGGCATCTCATTTGACAGTATCCTCCCAGGGGCCACTTTAAGACTTGTTTGGAGATTCCAACCTTTAGTCATGCTTAGTCCTGCAATCCTCAAGCATCCAGTCTCCTTGAAATCCCACATCAATTGGACAATACCAGGAGTGCAGGTAATACCTCTGCTTCCCTCAGATTTCCTCTCAATTTATGCAAAATGTTTCCTGCCTTAAGGCATACTTGCAAAATCCACTCCTCCTAGAGTCAGGAAGAACTTGGAAACAAAATACATGCTCAACCTGCAAGAGACTAAACTAGAGTATGTTAGTCGCATCCATGTCCACACTGAAAAACCATCCATTCTTCCCAATACAGAGGCAAGGCATTTACAGAAGGCTCTTAAGAAGCCCAAGTATTGCTCTGCAAGTCTGTGAGTCCAGTCTCCATGAACGAGAAAGGCTACTCTCAGCAATATTTTGCAATAAATACAACCAGAAACATTACTACCTTCAAAATAACACTGAAAGGGGATTCCATGGTACTGTTGTGTTAACTGACTATCACAACCGACCAGTTTGAAAGAGGATCACTTAAATGTTTGAATGTACACCACAGGTTCCATAGGGAGGCAAAGAAAAAAAACTGCTAGAATCACAATTCTTTTTTTCCTCCAGATTTTTTATAGATGTTGCCTATAGATAGTTATTCACAAGTACATCCAGTATATCTAACTATTGTTTTAAATTCAGGTGTTAGCTTGCAGCAGACTCACTACCTTTTAGTTTGTTAAAGACATGCTACAGTTGCAAGAGTTGTTTTTAAATTAACTTTTTAAAATTGCTATAATTTATATTATCTGTTTTCTTACACTTAAGTTTCATATATATAGACAGTAAGAGAAAAATTAAGATGCGTGTTATTAATGTAAGTAATACGCAGGCTTGCACATATGCTTTATCACTTGAAGAGGTGATAGATTGATTTGAGCTATGATTATAAGAATCCACTGATCCACCAATAGTCCAAAAGGGTTAACGATCCATTGTAAATTTTACATAATTGGCATGACCATAGAATGTACAGTAACACCTGGAAATACAAATACAAAAGTGTAGATTGGTGCCATTTTAGCACTCCTAGACATGGACAAAGCTACAGTGTTAACATATCCATTCAATTTGCTTGAATGTATGAATCCCCATATGATTTTTTTCCCCCTAAGCAAGATATGTGGTTAGCCTTAAAATGGCACAGCTTTTGCTTCTCTCATATATATCATTCATCTGATCATACAATGCAGCATAACACTTAAATGCAAATTACACCTTTTTTTTCCCCCAACAATTCCTACAATATTCATGCCATTCACATTACTAAACAGATGTACTTGTTGTACTCCTCAGTTTCTTATTAGTGTGGTTCTCTTTGAAGTCTCTTAGTAGCTCCTAGAAAGTTAACCAATAACAACAATCCTCTAAATTTAAACTACTTCAAGTTCAGTCAATAGTCAAGTCTCAAAAAAACCAAAACCAACCCAAAATAACCCCACCCAAACCCCTCAAAAGACATTATACACTATTTTTTCCCATTATTTTGGTACCTCCACAAAGTGACTAGAAACAAGTATCCCACATAATTAAGTTACATCCACTTTGTATAAATGCAGATAACTCCATTAGACAAAAGGCGTGTCAGAGTGAAATCAGGCCCATCAGTCACTATGTAGTTTGCATATAAAGAAATATGCTAGCAATGCACTGCTCAGCCTCTTCAAAACACAACAAAACAAATTGCATCAGCTGATGAGCACAGACTAATATTACTGTACACAGAAAGCGGCGCTTGACTTGGAATATCAGATCTAGTACACTAAAAAAAGACTAACACTTATTAGTGTCCAAAACCAAAATATACTGTGCATTCTTTTAGGTAATGGATGCCTGTAAGAGACCATTAAACCAACACCTCATTGGGAAATTCCTGGATTAATAAAGTAACACACGCAGACTCCTCCTCTAGTGGCCACCCACTGACTGTAATGCCTCTGAGAATAAGTTATATATCACTGTTATACAAATCACAGCTCATTACTGAGTTACATAATTTGCCAACATAAGAAACAAAAATGTCATGTACTAGAAAGAATAAATCTTTCTGCCTAATAGTACTTCTCCACTACTGTATTTATCACTCATAGTTCCCATCTAATATTTATCTCACACAGTTACGAAATTCATAGCCAGTGTTTAGATACATCTTAATTCTTGCAGAGTGAGCACCATCACCCTGGGGGTAAGGGTCAAATTTTGCTCTCACATCAAAGCAATGCCTTGGAAGCCCAGAGTTAAACTGAGATAAACTGAACCAAATAATATATTGGTGATCAGCTAATAGCTGCACTACTGGAAGAAAGTAAGTTATCTGCCAATTTTTGAGCAGGTACACAATCTCAACATGAAGAACCAAGACTCTTGAAGCCAGAAGATTATGTTTAGATGGCTTCTATACTACTTTCACTAAAGTACATTTTCTCAGGCAGACTATATATGGTCAGAGAGCATTATCTGGCTGATGCACGTTTAGGAACGTAGGTTTCCACATTAAGACAAAAAGAGTTTTTGTTAGATGCAACACTGACCAAAACCAAAGATTTTACAGGCACACTCCTTTCCAAGTAGGATTGAACCCTACATGACAGGTCTTTGTGGGGTTAGTGCCTTGTATAGCAATTTCTATAAAACATTGAACAATCCTCTGCAAGCAGAGGGTGAGAAAGGAGTTCACAACTTCTAGATGATCTCAGAGAAAAACTAACAGCCAGAGTCACTATTTTTTCCTTTCATGTTTCCATGACAGCTAATCCTGCCAGAATAATCCCAATCATTTCAGAATGTTTCCTTTGTCTAAACTTCCACATTTACAGTGAAGGATAACTTAAGATACTGCCTTTTGCACCAATTGTGTTGACAGACATCCCTGCAAATCCATGGAAGGATATTTTGAACACCCCAGAACAAAACTTGTATCACAATAGCCAGAAATCAGACAAGCAACATTTTTGACATTATAATGTGTCATGTTTGGCAGAGAACTTTTTTAAAGACAATATTGAATTTAAATTGTTTTAATCTTTATCCAGGATAAGAGTTTAGCTTATTAATACACAAGTTTTTCAACTATTTCTTCTGCTTAAAAGACATGCAGATTTCATTTCTTATCAAGCTGATACTGCACTGGTATTTGCTGTCATATTCAGAAAAAACATTCAGTGTGCTGTGCACCATAGGAGAAAAGCATCAATGATAATAATCCAAACAGCATTTCTTCTACACTTACAAGTTGCTGCTGTGTTTTTAGAAAACACGTAATGCTAACTTCACACCATAAAAGATAAAGATAGGTTCCAAGCTCACCACATATCAAACATTTTATGTACAATATTTCATCTATTAAAACAATATTGTTCATTTTAACCAAAACAATTTGCCAGTTGTACAGCTAAGACATGACTTCAAAACTCATATGTAAATCCCTGAGTCTGAGTTGGGAGTCTTCATTTGAAACCTAGCATGCAAAGAAGTGCTCATGAATAAAATTTGCCATGTAAGACATTTTTGCAAAGTAATTTTCTATCATTGGAATTGTTTTTTCACCCTACACTCATTGATAGTTGTGTTCAATCTGATGCATATGAGCATTGCTGTTACACTTTGTCACAGTTTCTAGTGAAACATGCCAGTTTCTAGTGATTCAAGAACTACAGCTGTTAACTATAATTCTCATTTAAGTCTGCACTCAAATAATGACACGTTACTCCAGTATTTCAAAAGACATCTTAAAACAAAACTCCTTAATCAGAAAAAAATATCCCTACTTTGCATGAGCAATGTCCATTAGAAACCCCCACTAATGAATAAATGAGATTCTTCAAAGAATTAAAAAAGTCTCAAATTTCAGACTCCAAACTGAGCTAAAACCCCAGAGGCAAACAGCAGGTTTTAGTTGATAATCCACCACAAGAGAGTCTCATCATTTTCATTAAGAATATTATCTGGAGAGAGATTTGCGAGAGAAATGATGGCTTCCAGACCACAAAGCACTTGACTCCCAAGAACCTACCGTTCTGTCAAATCTCTTAGCCTCCTCTAGGAAAGACGCAAGAGCAGACTAGCTTATTGTTCCATGTCAGAGCTGCTCAAAATTTTTACGTTTCCTGGCATGCATGTTTCCTCCTTAGTTACACTCACAGATCTGAATCTAATCTGAAGAGGAAGCACAACTCAAGCTGACAATGTTATTGCAGCCTGCTCACCTTCCAAAACAAACTAGTCCATAAGAAATCAGAGGAAAACAGAAAGCAATTGATTGTGTCTCATGAGCCAGAGCATGGAAAACAGTGGAATAACACAAATAGGATAATGATAAAAAGATATTTTTCTAGTAATATCAACTAGTGCCATAGAATTCATCAGAATTTAATAGAAACTTTCAGATTAGCATTTGGTAGTTTGTGCTCATGTCTTCATTTTCCCCCCATCTTACTTTGTGGCAATGTTGGTCTGGTAAAGCTTTAGCGACCATAGATGTATACCCTTTAAAACTAGTGTCATAAATAGAAAGTTTATTCCTAGGCAACCTAAGTATGTTAATAGTCACTACCGGTCTTCTACGAGTCTTTGACCACAGCAGAACCATTGGGAGCAGTATCTTTAGTTTCATCTTGAGAGAGAAACTCCATCCAACCACCATTGCCCACTGAGGCTGAAGACGGGCCCATTGGGAATACAATTCTTTTGTGTGTTTTGTTCTTCAGGCAGAACACACTACCACTACTCACCATTTTTGGCCAATAGGAGTTTGGGCTAAGTTTGAACTGCTGTTTTAAAAAAAGATCAGAAAAAAAAGGCAGTAGTTTTCCCTGTTTCCTCAATTCGTGTTAAAAAGGAATGTAAGTCCCAAAATTGAAAACTGGACTCCTTATGCTTTAATATGCAGGACCACACTGTGCATGTGTCTTGCTTATTTCTCCCTCGTCCCAGGATGTGGAGGGCATTACTTGCAGTAATATTCTTATGAAGCGCTGCTGTTTACAGAACCATTTTCTTTTAACATTTATTCACGTTTCTGAAAAGAGAAACTGTGCTAAGTAATTCTCCATTCTCTTATCACACACATAGGTTTAAGCTATTCAGTCAACTCTGCAGACTATACCTGTCCGAACGTGAAACTGCATTTGGTTTTTATTGTACATAGGACGAGTAAGTCAACATCATGCTCCAGGTAGTACTTCTGAAACTCCTCTGAAGCAATAGTCATTGGCTACCTATTAAATACATTTCTACCAAAAATTCTTGCTTTGACTAGTATAATAAAAAAGCTCGTAGCACACGCCTGATTAAAACATCTTTCACACAATATTTTCACTAAGCCATACTTTGGCATGAGACTTAAATTATTTTTGAAAAACACACTGTCGTCTTTCTTTAAAGCAAAGCCACTACCAACACCACCACTGAGCAACAGGCACACGGCATAATACCTACCTGTTCTGTTTCAAAACAGCCCCTACATCAAAACATTTCCATCCGTGTTGCCTGAAGTGATCACAAAACCAATCTAACACTGGACCATCTCACCTAAAACCCATCCTCCCACGCGGGACAGTGGATTTCCAACACTGCAGTGGGAGAGAGCAGCAGGTAACACTGCTCTCGGAGCACGGTGCTCAGTGAAGGTCTCACAATGAATTGGACCCACTTCTGTGGGGCGTGGGGGAATTTGAAGAAACCAGGCAAATGGTACTCTGACCTTTGCTCTTAAAGAAAATAGAAAAGACCACAGAGGCCTGAAAGTCTCACTGGGTGGCACATGTAGCCCCTTTACACAAAGCTTTGTTTTTCTCCTTCAGTAACGCTTGAACAGAGAAAGCAACATGCCAGCAAGAAATTTTATTGCCCAGCTATCCGATACTGCACGCTCGCTGGAGGCTTCCACTCTGATTACCCAGTCGCACTTTGTTGAGTCACAATATGTTTCTGTAAAATATTTGACTGTACTTGGAACAAAGCCTGAACAGCATTTGCTCTTGTCACAGAAAGAAGGTACCACAAATAAAAGTCAGGCTTCTCTTTAGGAAAAGTGGGAGATACAAAGTGAACTGATTGGCAGTGTGCTGAAACATCCCATTTTCTGATAGACTGGTGGTTCTCACTCAAACACAGCAAATCTCTCCGAGCACTCTGCAGTTAGCCAGCCCTGAGATAATTATCGCTGCTAGATTATTATGTCAGTGTAACCAATAAAAGAACTTTGAGGCTTCTGTTTACGTACAGCCCCTAAGGTATTTTCTTTTTTAAGAGGTTGCTTCAAAAGGGTGTCAGCATGGCTTCAGCATTAACATTAAGAGCTCCATTTTCAAGCAGGGCTTCTCTGACCTGACCTAATGAAATAACTCATCCACAAATGCAAGCAATATTTATGGAATCCCTGTGTGATCTTAAAACTCAAGTCATTATTTTTCCGTATTTGCAAAACAATTTATATTTATTTTACTTAAGTGCATCCTCCCTCTTCTTTTTCTTTGCAGGAAAAGCCTATTATTTTCACAGCTGAAAGCAATAATTTCTAAATGGAAAAACATTTCCAAATGAGAAACTTCTGATTATCACCAGGATGCTCAATTGTTATTTTGTTTGGTTTTTGTTTGTTCCCTTCCCCCGCAAACAACCATCTGCAAAGAGGGTGAAATTTAAGTGTATGTAAAGACACATATTTACAGGAAAGTAGCTCTTCAAAGCATTTATGGTTTGTCCAAAAAACATCATTAATACAGTTCACGTTTGGCATCACAAATGTGCTCTTCTATGCCTATGACAGGAAAAACACTTCTCTCCTTGAACTTGGGAAAGGAATGTGAACATCTTTCAAAGTCTTATCTATTGAGTAACAGTGACAATCATACTGTTATTAATAAAAGTCACAAATCAGAGGCTAGTTTCTGCAAGAACAGCCTTTCCCCTAGATGTCCTTAAAGGCTGAATTCTGCTAAATGAAAAGAGTAGTGCTGGTTTTATACAGTCTCTTCTCCTCTGCTGGTCCCAAAGCTGTTCTTAAGCAACCACCAAGCAGTAATCATACAGTTAAATATAACCTAGAATATGCCAAATCTCTGTTCACAAATCTTGTGCCTACACAGATGTAAATATTCTGAACTCCATTCATATCAGAGCAATTGCAAAAGATTCCTACACTAGTCTAATACTGAAAAGCTTGAATAACTTGGACAACAATTACCAGAGAGAAAGGCTTGAAGGATGGAAACACGTTTGATTCAGCACAGAAGGTCATAAAATATAAACCATTTAATATCATGGGAAAGCAGAATACATGCAGCTCTCCAGAAAGTAATCAGGAGGTTACATTAACTACAGCCTTCTTTCTCTGCTTGGCACTTCACCACGATGCAATGACTGCTTTTTCAACTGCTAGTAGGATTTAAATTAGATTTTCCTAAATTGAAAAGAATGATATTCCAACCCAAACTATTCTATAATAGCAAACTGAATTCAGGTAACAGTCTACGTAATCATAAAGAGTAGCTTTTCCACTAGATGTCAGGGAAGAACACAATCCCATTTTCACAAAAGATGTTCCAGGTGCAACTTTCCAGGTGCAGCCAGCTAGAAAACCAGGATGGGCTGTTACTCCTTCCTTTCTAGGAGCAATTGAGAGAAAAAGTTAAAGGATTCTCCCATCAGAAAACATTATGGCAAGTTGGTGAACTACGTCCTTGTGTCTAAGTCCTAGAGGTAATAAAAGTAGCAGAATTGACCATGACTAAGAAAAATGCAGTAACAGAAAAACCAGCACACTATTTTTTCTCTCAGCATAATTTTATGGGTAATACTAGCATCTACAAGTTATGTCTGGCTAAAGTCTTTCAGTGTTTTTATCCCTTTCTCCTGATGGCTATAAAATGGTTACTGTATAACAGTATATATTATTTTAGGTTAACAGTAGGAAGAGTAATGTTTCTGGACTACTAACTACAATACATTCCTTATCAGATCAGAATTCCTTTGCTACAAATGCTGCCTTCACAGAGGAAACTGTCAGAAGAGCAGCATGTGTAACCAGAGTAGTCAACTCAAGAGTTGCTGTTCCCGAGAAAGGCTTGTTTCTTGGCTTTACCCAAACAAATCTACCAAGAATGAAATTTCACAAAGTGGATTCTTAAGACACCAATGCACACTTCCAGGCCACTCACTGGGCCCATGGATTCAGTTCTACAGACAAAAGAGGGTATTTCAAAAGCTTAACCACAACCACTTCTTCTCAATATCCTTAACTATTACTAAAAAAAGCCTGGTGTCCCTCCATTCTGAAGTACACCCATTTCAAAATCATACCCGTGACAAGTGGTCCCAAAGAAAAGGAATATATCACACTGGATGTGAATTCTCTCCACAGCTGGCACAAGGATACGTCACTGCTGGAGGCAGAACAGCTACAGACATTCAATTTTTAATTGCGGCCATGAAAGTGGCATGCATTTATGCGGAGGATGCTTAACTCTATCAGGAAAATTAAAAGAAGAAATAAAAAAATCAAGTTATACTGTAGAACCTGCACTATTGAAAAAACAGTTTTACCCAGAGGCACCCCATATAATCCCACAGAACTGCTACCTCGAAAAGAAACCAAGTAGAACCATGGTGGTGAGGTAACACTATGTTTGTCCTTTTGCCGAGAAATCTGGCTCTACACAGCTTCACAAATTCCTGCACGGGGGAAAAAAAAAAAAAAAAAGAAGGGTGAAGAAAGAGAGGCAAGGAGCAGGAACACCACAGAGGAAAGACTCCCTCTGCTCAAGCACCAGCAGTAACTAAACTTCACAAGTTAAAAAGCAATCTTTGTCCGTGAATGTTAGATCATAGTTAACTGTTTAAGTGTCTGTTAAAGAAGGGTTGTATGTTGGGGGTAGAGGGGGTTGGATGGTGGGGAGCAATAGTTACAGGGATTAAGCCCCCTCTACTTTGTAAATTTTCTCAAGGCCTCACAGCAAAGGATAATGAGAAACAGCACAAAGTTGCAGATTGGGGAAAGAAAAAAAAGGGGGAGGTAGGTATGCACAGGAAATTAAATTAATTTCTATGGGTATAAAATGGAATGTAGACAAGGATAAATAAAGTTTGGAGTTTTAAGGATCCAAAAGGGCACAACTAAGTACAGTAAGCATGAGATTTAAGGGAGGGAAAAATACAGGCAAGGACATGAAGACGGAGAAAAGAATGTTACATTCTATTTCTCAACGCCAAGCCTAAATACCTGAAAGCAGGGGTGTGCTTGCCAGAGAGAACGTTCAGTGGTGATGTGAACGACAAGGGGAAGGAAATTCAACATGTGGAACCACTCAGTAGTTTTTACACAGTTAGTAACAGTCTTCCCCACCCTAAGTACTCTGTGCAGGTTCCAGTGGAATTAATTCCAATGTATTTACAAGCAGGTTACTAGCCAGAGGACACATCCTAACCGGGTTAGGATAAAAGCTGGACTTTGGGAGAATTATAAGGAAGTGTCCTCCACTCCATCCCATAACAAATTCTCTGTATGGTTTTGGAGCTCAAAGAAGCAGCTCCATTCTCTTCAGCTTCGTATTCCCGAGTCCTGAAGGTGATCATCACTCCTTTTCTTTCCCTGCACACTAAATGGGCAAACAGATTTGCTGGTAGGTACCTAGCCATACATTTTGCGGCACAATTATAGTGGTACACACCAGCAAAAAAACATCTTTCAGTAGACAAGAGTGCTGATGGACTATGCCCCACCCTGAGATGTAACCATAAAATGGGATGTTCCTACACAACAGTTGACCCTCATGTCATTGACCAGGTTTAAACCTGTGACGCCAGTTTTGTATTTTACACTGAGCCAAGAGTCCTGCAAATAAGTTGGTACCAGTGCCTTTTCCATTTCTTCATGAGTCCATGTAGGGAAGTAAAGAACATATTCTCAAGAAGGGCAAGTTCTTCAGCTGTAAATGAGGCACTGACCCTCTACTACTTACCCATTACTACCAATGGAACCTCCTTCAGACTGGAAAATGCGTAGAGGGCCCAATTCTTTAAAAAGACCACACATATGAATATGTGTACACACACACACACCCCCCTGCTGTCTCTCAAACACAAAGCCATCTTCAGATGGCGTCTTCATATCATAATGGCATCAAAACATGAATATATGGGAACTCCAATGTTAGGATACAAGACAGTACACAGCCAACATTGGGAATATGCTGAAATTGGAGAAAGACATCTCTGGTCAGGTTTTATTATGCTGATGAATAATAAAGTCCTGCTTCAGTCAATAGGTTTGTCTATTCAAATAACATGTTGCAATTATTCAAGGTTCCACTGGTGACAAGTCATCATTGTCAGATAAGAAAAGGGAGCAAGGGAAGCATCAAGCTTTCTCCGCTTTTTAGCGCAGCAGGAGATGCTCTCTTTTGACCCCTGGGAAAAATGAGAAGTGATGAGCTAGTGCTGCCCATGCTCTTAGTGCATTTCACTAATTTATATGAAATGTCAAGCATATGGTATTGCTCACAAAGAGTTTTAAATATTTTAATATGTTGTACTGTGAAGCAGTATGCTACGTTCAGAGCAAAGACTTCAATCCACAGTGCTAAATATGTGAATAAATGAGACAAATCTATTTAAAAAAAAGAGTACAAGACTGTCTGTGTTATCTTGGTGTGGCAATGGTAGTTTCCAGTGTCCAAATAAGACTGTTACATTTAAGCTTTTATAATCAAAAGTTTGTATTACTTTTGTTTTTTACATTAATTCACACTTCTATTGGGCAGGTTACTTTATTATACACGTAAAAATATAGAGATTAATGCTGCTATACCAAACAGACATTTTTGTCTATGCAAGAAACATCTAACTATTTTTGTCTATGTAAGTAATGAACATAGTCTAAGTGGAAGTCAGTATTATCGAACGCATCACCGCAGTAGAATAATTCTGAACTTTCTGAACCAGTGACTCTGTGTACTGATTCTCCTGTTGTCAAGGATTAGTCACAATGGTATATTTAAGACATCAGTTTACAACTGAAAAAGCAGCCCCAAAACATTTGACAAAATACCTGTAAAGGTGCAAAGATTAAGACAAGTTCAGCTTACCACTAACAGTGGGGAATAGGATAAGTCATGCTTTAGACTTGATAAGACAACAGTCACCTAATTGGAACATGCAGGAGCACCTTCTTTTCTGTAAGTCACTATCCATTTTAACATTGACCAGGTAATTATCATCATTGCAACATTTCTGCACTGATGACTGAGATTGAACCATACATTTATGGAAAGAAAACTCTGCACCAGTGTTAAGAAAGTGCTGACATGGCTTACAATCTTAACTAACTGTCCATACTGCAAGATCCAGCTTTGATATTAATGACTGGTGTTCCTCAGGGGTTGGTACTGGCACCGGTACTACTTACCATCTTTGTTGGCGACATGGACATAGGGACTCAGTGCACCCTCAGCAAGTTTGCCGACAACACCAAGCTGTGGAGAGCGGTTGACACGCTGGAGGGAAGGGATGCCATCCAGAGGGACCTGGACAAGCATGACAGGTGTGTGCGTGCCAACCTCATGAAGTTCAACAAGGCCAGATACAAGGTCCTGCACATGGGCCAGGCCAATCCCATGCACAAATACAAGCTGGGCAGAGAATGGATTGAGAGCAGCCCTGAGGAGGAGGACTTGGGGTGTTGGTGGATGAAAAGCTGGATGTAAGCCGGCAATGTGCACTCGCAGTCCAGAATGCCAACCACATCCTGGGCTGCATCAAAAGAAGCACGGCCAGCAGGTCGAGGGAGGTGATTCTGCCCCTCTACTCTGCTCTTGTGAGACCCCAACCTGGAATGCTGTGTCCAGCTCTGGGGCCCCTAACATAAGAAGGACATGGACCCGTTGGAGCAGGTCCAGAGGAGGGCCACAAAGATGGCCAGAGGATTAGAGCACCTCTGCTATGGGGAACAGGCCATGTATCTGTGGAGAGTTGGGGTTGTCCAACCTGGAGAAGAGACGGCTCCGGGGAGACCTTATAGCAGCCTTCCAGTATCTGAAAGGGCCTACAAGAAATCTGGGGAGGGACTTTTGACAAGGGCATGTAGTGATAAGATGAGAGGTAATGGCTTTAAACTGGAAAAGGGTAGGTTTAGATTGGATCTCAGGAAGAAATTTTTCACTCTGAGGGTGGTGAGGCACTGGAACAGGTTGCCCAGGGAAGCTGTGGAGGCCCCATCCCTGGAGCTGTTCAAGGCCAGGTTGGATGAGGCTTTGAGCAATCTGGTCCAGTGGGAGGTGTCCTTGCCCATGGCAGGGGGGTTGGAACTAGATGATCTTTAAGGTTCCTTCCAACCTAAACCGTTCTATGATTCTATGACTGCATTTCCATTTCCTGTAAGTGAAGATCAGGGGAAAACCATTTAACCTACAGAGACACAGATACAACTGAGAAGATACAAAAATCTTTTTATTCTACAGAGACAAGTCGTCTTTAGACCATATATGACGAATACCAGACGAAAACCAGCTTTTACCATAGTATGACTGTATGTTTCTCAGCCAGCCCTGGAGACCAAAATGCACAAAACTAACTCATAGCAATAGTACATCTGAAGTACAGGTTCAAGCTTTGAATTGCTTAGCAGCTTTTCATTTCCTGGGGGGGGCAGGGGGGTGGGGGGTGGTGGAGGTAGGAAAGCAAGGAGATTTTAATCACACTTCAGGAACTGCATTTTCTTTTTTGCACTTCTGTAAATCTCTGTATTTGGATAAGGCCAAGGTTTTTTTGGCAGCTACCTCCCTACCCTGAAGTCTGACCTGATGCCACCAAAGGTCTGTAACTTGACAGAGGAAAAGGAAGAAATCACTGCTAAGTAACTAGATACACTTCTTAACCTTGGGGAAGAAGTTTTCACATTCCAGCTAGGAATGTGAAAGAGAGACCAGAACAAGAACACAGCAGCTCAAACTCATGTTTGCATACAAGACACCCACAAAATAGCAAAGAGTCGCTTAGTGTAATGCACAGTGACAGTATGACTATCCTTTTCAAGGTACTCCTCCATTTAAAGGCAAAATGAAAAGTATAACTTTCCCACCACAACTTAATGATCAGTCGGGGGCAAAAAAAATCCCAAACCAAAACCATGCATTCTTCTCCACAGATACATGACTAAACCAATATGTTGTTTGAAGTGGATGCATCCTCATTTAAGATTTGCAAGTAGCCACCCCCATACAGGGTATGGGGCATACACTGAGATTTCAGTTAACATACAGCAACACTGCATACACAGATGCTGACAGGATCTCTCATCGTATATAGCCACGGGATCCTCCATCTACTTGGGATGTACCTTCAGTTTTAGATATACTGATGCAGTTTTGTTTTCTTTTTAATTTTCTAAGAATCACTTTCCTCAGTGGGTAACTAGATGACCACTTGGAAAAGCCAATCATTTCACCTCAGTCATTAGTAAGTTAACTCTTCAGAGTTAGCAGAACTATCCAAATTTTTTAACTTCTTTCTGCTTCTGAACTACCAAGAAACATCACTGACCTTGAAATTTGAACTGATTAAATACTTTCCTTCTTGGAGGTTGAATGCACTGTATTCAAATACAACTTTTTTCCTGGTTTAAAACAGAACTGTATTCAGAGCCTATGCAAAATGGATTTTTCATATTTAAGAAATAATTACTCAGCAACCAATTTTGCATCTTTGGGCTTAACTTTAAATTTTTAAACCTTCAGTATTTAAAGAGTACATAACACAGGGAGGAAAGCTACACTTACATTTTTGCCAAAGAAAAGGCATTCCAAATTCAACTCCACATTTTGCATCTGTATAACAACTCTGATGTAAGCATACTTAGAGAGCCATAAAATTGTTACAGTGCAACAGTTTCTCAGTATATCATGATACTAATGAATAACACAGTATCTGCAGTGGAGAAAAAAAAAAAAATCTTTTCTTTTTCTTTTTGAGCGAGAGAGAGAGATTTTAGCAATCCTTTCTCCCAAAGTGATTGTACGTTAATTACAATACTACAGAAAAATCAAAAATTTGCCTGTACAGATCCTCTCAGTTACTCTTTTCAGTTAAGGACGTTTATTACTTAGGAGTTTGAAAGTGTTGTTTATTGACCCTATAGTGAAAAATCTATTGAAAAGTAAGTTTTAAACTATTTTGGTTTTATTAAACAAATATTCTTCAAGTCAAATTAGTACATAGTATAATATCATATTCAGGATCTCTGCATTTATTTTTTGTGCATGCTAAAAAAAAAAGTAAATACTTCTAGTACTGGTCTTTTATCCCTGTTCTCTTGAGGATAATGTCCTCCAGATAGTTTGGAACACAGTTCTATCACCGTGCAGAGTTTCAAAACCTTGAAATGAAGAGTTCATAATTGAAATACTGGCAGAACCACATCAACAGTTGCACAAACTGTATGTTTAACTATGAATTAGTGTATTTATTAGCTTTCACTTATACACACTTAAAAATCATATTGCTATTTTGAATTTATGCATGGCAGATTAAATCTAATAGCTCAGCTGTGTAATTTTGATACCTCCAAAACCAAAAATGAAACCTCAAGTCATGTCTTTTAAGTGTCTATAAAGAAATGACACTTACATCAACAGTCTTCAGACAAACCATACAAACAACTAAGATAAAAACATCTTTTTTTTTTTTTTTTCATTAGAGGTTAAGAAAGCTTCCATTTGATTTGAAAAGAAACAAAAATAATATCTTAAGATACCCAAAAGTTTATAGGCAACTATACATTCTATTACACTAGTGTTCAACAGTCTTTGATATGTTTCCCAATTTAATGTAAAGAAAATAATTAGCATTAATAATTTAATCCTGCTTCTTGCACATTTTCAGGGATGTGTTTATTCTTACACAACTTGTTTCTGAACTATCTGAAATAGCAGTAATATTATCAAGATGCAATTAAAACAAATGATGGGGGCTTAACTTGGCTTAATTAAGAGTGATATATGATCTCAGCATTCAGTTTAATCTTCAGACATACAGTGGTATGCAACTAAGTCCCCCCTTCTTCTGTCTTTGACTAAGAGTGAGTTCTTTAAAGGAAACATTTGGCCGCAGATTTTAACTGGGACAGCTAATTCTTCATAGTTGACTTGATGCTTCACTTTTCAGAAAGAGATTCCCCTTTCCTCTCTTCTTCTCCCCTACAGTGAAGTCCTCACAAGGAATGACACGGAGCATCCAAAAATGCTACTGGTCCCTCTCCTCCACTCCCCAAACATCACTTGGCACATTTGGTGATAAGTCATTTGCTCATGAGCTTTCCATTAAGAAAACCTAAGCTTTGAGTTTCCATCATTCCAGTGCTGGACACTGGGGAACAGCAAGTGGGAAAAGACTTTTGCTGTCCACAACCATGAAGTTTTACTGGTCAACTGACCAGCTGACAAATTTACCTTCTTGAATAAAGCTGTAATATACAGGTAGGGAGAGACCATACAGGGTATATAACAACAAGACACAATACTGGAATTAAAGGAAAGCATCTCACACCTACCTGTATGTCCTTAGGCAGCTTACTGTAAGCCTAGCTCCTGGGAGACAATTATCTGATGAAATAATTACAAGGATAAATGTTGCTTAATTTTAAAGACCTCACGATGAACGGGCAAAGAACCAAAATTTAACTTGTTCAGGTAATAAGTCAAAATAATTCACATTCTTTCTTGGAAAACTTCATGTTTTCCAAACTAGCTTGTGTTCCCAGAACTCTAAAAGCAGGCATCCACATTCTGCATGAAACAGTTCTGTTGCTGTTCCTTAAATTCTCTTGTTAAATCTCTCCCATTTTATAGCTAATCACATTTTTATAGCAGGCATGAAGCACTCTACAAGGCCCTTGCTGAGCTGTTCCTGTAAATCAAAACCTTATTCCATCGTTCTGCTTGCTGGCAGCGGAGCAAGGTTACTTTTACCATTTATGGTTGTAAAACCCATCCAGCTTTTTCCCTCCTTCAGTTGCTGCCTTTTTTCCACTATTCTTTCCTTCTCTGTCTTGCTCCAAGAAAGATATTCCATGTTCAGCTAAACAACTTCAGAACTCATCTTTCAAGCTTCTTCTTGTCTTCCAGTACACTTACAGCCTCATGAAAACATCTAACAAGAAGACAAGTGAAATATTAATACAGTATTTAGGTCAAGAGCCTCCTTCCCACCTTAAGTCACATGAAACAAACCAAAGCCACACAAGAACAGCAGCAGCTCAAAAGCTCTTTACACTAAGTTATCACTATGTGGCACATATATATACTAGCTCATAAAATAAGACCCAGATCAGACTGGAGGTGCTTGGAATCAGAGTTTAACACTCTGATATAAACACTCAGTCCAATATATAAGCAAGAAGAGAAAAGCAACACAGTTAAATCTTATTATTAAACCACCTATAAGCAGCCACCATGTTCTAGAACAAAGTAAGCTTAAAAAAGGGGGGGAGGGGGACGGGCAGGTGGAAATCCCACTTTTAGATATGCTGTCCAGTTGGGTGCACCCTCCTGGCACATCGGGTATTAAACTGAAACACCCTCTATTTACAATGATGATAGACTGAAACACCCGATTCAGTTTTTGCCAGGTGTGGCTCTCTTCTTCCCCTCTCCAGCTCAGAGCTGGAGCATTCTGCCACAGAAAGAGATGACTGAAAGGACTGTCTCTGCCCTTCCACAAACCTGTGCAGGCCACATATGACCACAACTCTATAAGAAGCTTCTGTGTAGCATGGAAGAACAACGGTGTACCCTGGAAACTCCTGAATTTTCAGCTAGAAAGGACTCTAGCCCACGTTGTGTATGGGAGCAGTCAGCACACACAAATCATGTTACAGGGATGTTACTACAGGAGAATGCATGTCCAGTTACAAAAGCAAAGCGATCCTTGCTGCTTAGAAATGAAGTTTAAATACTTTAGTGCTTTTTCCCACTGACTTGAGATCTACACTGCTTCACAGAGATATGGATAGATCGCATGGACTAAATCTGATTTCTCTGAACATCAATAACAGCCTCTTTTTGGTCTAAAATGGCCCTTCACAATTGTCATCCTGTTGTTTAAAATTTGATGTTCAAAAGAAGTTTAGGCATAGCTCATTCTGACGTTTAATTCCTACATTCAGCTCCGCGTGGGATTTGCTGAAACTGAGAAATCAGCACTGAAAAGTTACTGGCCTTTGAAATTAACATGTCCTAAATCTTACAGGCAAAGTGAACAAACTAGAGAGATCACGATGTACACGTACACAGAAAAAGGCTTTCCAAGGAGACTATTCTCACATTACCTGGGTGGCTCAAGACAACAAACTGGTTTGTGAACCTACATCGCTCCAGTCTTTTGCCTCAGCAGAAATCTGCAAGCAATCAGTAGAAATGATGCAACTACCTGCTTATCAAGTGGGTTTGGTTTTTCTGATTTCTGGAAGCATGCCCTAAATAATGCTGCTCACTTAGAAAATGTTTGATTTTGTGCATAATTTATTGTACATATTCTATGCAGATGTGAGCATAACCAACTGTTGTTACTGTTTTCCACCTGGAAAAGCACATTGACTGTACTGATTAATGGCTCCATGACAATTACATCATTCTTGACTTCACCCCCTGTAGTTAAGCATATTTCCTGAACAATGGAACAGAGAGTGATCAAAGGAAACCAGTTTTCAAGGTCATAAGTTCTTGACACACAGACCACCTGTATGAGGTGCTCAAAATACCTTTGCATCCTGAACTCTTGGGTGCAGGATGAGGGAACTGAAGTGAAGCTGGGTGCTGGGTACTAGGGGAACGGTTGCATGTAGTGAGAGAAAGGGAGGGAAAGGAGCCATGCAAAACCCTGCTCTGTCTGTGGAAGCTGGCACTCGCTCCCCTGGGCCCAGCAGGATAAGGTACCAAGGAGAGGACCTTGCTTTCACCCAGAGAGGGAGTCCCTGGGGAAGAGCTGCAAAGAACAAAGACTACGAGGATGTCTCCATGTTTGTATTCTCTTTTTCATGATCTTCTTGCATAGCTTACACTACCTACTAAAAAATGATTAAAGCAGCTACAACCATCTCTTGTTCACTGGCTATCTGACACAGAGGTCCTCACAGCTGCTGCCTTTACCTTTGTGCCAGGAAGAGAAGGTACGAGAACATCCACTGAAGCACAAAAAGAACTTTAGAAATGAGGCTGCCTGCAAAGAGTTCCTTGCACTTTCTGGTAAGAAACTTCAACACAGCCATCCTCTCTCATAGTTAACATAATTAACTACAGATGAATGCCTTTGAGAGCTCATCAACAAAGGGGGAGAAGGAACTTGCTACAACCTTTCAGCTCCACAGCCCTCCTATCCCAATGGCAAACCAAATCAAACGTGGGCTGTTTGTTCATCAAAAACAGAGGTCAGATTACAATCTCATGGTAAGATGAATAAATATCTGGAGTGAAACTATTAAGTCAATGGAGCTGCTCTGGATTTGCACACGATATCTGGCTCATTATGTTCCAAACTGCTAAAAAAAGTGGCTGACATCACAAAGTAGTACAGTAGCTGAAAGATCTGAAGACTCTACTTGGATGTGTTTTTCTGAGCAAAAAGTGCAGAAGGTTAGATGCAAATCCTACTGTCAACATAGCAAGGGTCAACATTAATATTTTCTTCTCTTACATAATGAATTGTCAGATCTCAGCTACACTGCTGTCCTGTTATCTCCTGGGAGGAAGGATAAATTGATTAATAAAGTTCTTTCCAAAAAAAGCCTTCAAAAGTAGAAACATCTGCTATGTTCATTAGTCACTATTTGGCCTGAGTTCAGTAGTAAGGCAAACTACAAACCCGTTCCCTTTCTCTTACCTAGAGAGGTCACAGCAAACAGGATCCTACGTTTATGGAAATCATAGCTAACTGGAAGGAAAATGGCTGTGAAGCTTACAGGTACACTTTGTTTCCTGTTCATTCACAGCAGCACAAGAATGCTTTCACACACTTTAACATCTGATGGTCTTAGGAACTAGTATGATTTACAGTAGACACAGAGGTTCAGGTAGCCAAAGAATATTTAAATGTGGCATTTAAGAAACTCAGAATATGTATATATATTTTTAAAAGTACATTAAGAGTTACTCCAAAAATCTAAGCCTATAACCACATGAAAACTGGGAAGAGTTGCAGAAATCAGGCAACATGAATTAGTCTGAAGCAAAGGTGGGAGCTGAATCCAGATGCCAGAAGTTTGGGTTTAATTCTTCCATTCAGTTGCCTGCACAACTGGACTGAGCAATACTGGAATCATACACTTTTTCTTTTTTTTATTCAAAAATACTAGTAAGGTGGTAAAGTCAAGTACTCCAGAGCTGGAAAATAAACATCACAGCCCTACTAGTTTTTCTCCTTTTATACTGTGTGGGACTATACTATACAGTAGTTGGTTACAAGACAATATAGTGTTTTTCCACTCTTCTTTCAAGAAAGAAGTCCACATGTGACATGCACGAGGCACAATACCCAAAGAGGACTGCATGATGAGATTATTAATGGGCTAGTTTATTCACAGCAAAATCCACAATAGGATTTTGCAATTGTGATGCTCAGTATTCCAGTATCAGGAGTCTAGATATCCCCTAACAAAGTCCCTGAAGCTGTGGGCCACCATTTTGCAAACATGGAATGTGCTTTCACCTATTCTTGCATGTAAGGTAAAACATAAGGTTAAAACGTAGGACAGTTGACGAAGTCAAAATGACTTACTTAGGTCATCACTGCACCCCCAAGAACTCTCAGGCAACTAAGGAGTGCTTACATGCAACCCACTCCAAAGCTTTCCTGATACATCAGAAAGATAGGCAAATACCACTCTGTTCAAAACATGCTGTGAGGACTACACTTGAAATACTGGTACCACAGTTTGATAAATAAACATTAGCTTCTTGAACGAGCACCCTCTGATCTTTATATCTATCGAGGCAGAAAAGCTCCAAAATGCAGCTTGTTAGAATTCATAAATATGACAAAGGTAAGTTAAAGTTGTACAGAATTTCCTAATTATAGAGTGCTTGAGTTCAAAGCTGTGACTACTGTTTGAACTTAGGTATATACCACTTCTAAGTTCATTTAAAAGAAATCCAACTTAAAATAAAATTTTACATTATGGTCTTGCATTGAAACCTGCTTGTTTCAACAACTGTTGATCACCTTCTGATCCACTACACAAACCTCTGCTATCAAGCAAGCAGAGAATTAAAAAAATAGCAGTTATCATATACCATGGTGGAAGGCAGCAGACTGGAATGAGAGGAGATGTAAGGGTTTCATAGGCATTTACAAACAGAAGACATTTAAGTAGTTCCCTCGCCATCTACTTTGGAGACTTCCTACCCTGTCCCACCCTTCCTGACCAGGCAAGGACTCTTACACCATTCAGACTTTCATTCTTATTTTCCTTACCCCATCAGATACATATCCAGCTTCCTTTTCACAGATGGCTATAAAACACAAACCCTTCCTCATCCAGTGTCTGCCCCTAATTTCTAGGGTTTAGAGGTTTGGGGTGTGAATGTGGGGACAGTGGGGGCTTGGGGTTTTTGTTTTTCTTCACAAGTTGTTCACCCTTTCTTTCTCCGCTTTCTCAGTCCAAACCACAGCACCTGTGCAAGCAGTAGAAGGTTGACACTGGGGAATTAGGAAGCAGTTTCTTGATCAGCAAGTGATCCTAGGTCGTGTTCATGGGAACACCTAAGGTTTTAAAGACGAAGCTCTAACAAGTCCCATTAAACACAGCCAAACTGAATGTTCCAAGGTTTGTAGTAACTCAAGATAATTTGGATCAGGCACCCCAAGGATACATGCTTCTGACAAACACTACCCTAATTCAAACTAAGGACTCTATATTCCACACCTAGAGTAATAAACAATAAAACTCCAGTAAACATCATAGTATGATTACAAAATATTTTTCCTCAATTAATCTTCACAGAAATAGATAATCTGCTGCAAAGAAAAAGGCTAAAAAAAGTTAAAGATCAAGACCACATACCACAGACATACACCAAGAAGTGATGTAATTTAACTTCTGTCATCCTTTTGTATAAGCGCTGTGTAGGTTATCTTAATGGTTGAAGAGCTTCAAACACAAACATTAAAGACAGTTGCTTCAAACTGTAAGAAACGTATCTGTTCCTCTTAAAAGTTCAAAAATTATTTGCGAAAATGAATTATGTTTTATCTTGTCATAAGATCATCCTGTAATTAAAAATGGGTTTTTTGAACAGCATCATATAATTCTGTACCTGAAATATTTCAAAAATACTCATTGTTTTCCGTAAGAAGATAAAGTTTAATTTCATCTATTATTTTACTTTTTCATATCAAACCTCTTCTTGGTTTCTAGCGGGCCTAGAAGTTTCAAAATTAGACAGCAGAGCTACACTTTTTCAAGCAGTAATTTCACTAAAATTGTTAAACTTTTCTCTAGACTGAAAAATGGAAGGACATCTCCTTATGCTTTTTATTATCTATTTTTCTCCTCAAAGTAAGCTTGTTCTGTTTACCTTTAGGGATCTTCTACATTTACTACTTATACTCTGCAGTGCTGACGATTTTACCTTCAGGAAAGAAAATTTTCAGCTCGTCCTGGTAATCATGCTTACTGTCACTTGCATATAGCATCAGTGTGAACCCACACATATACATGTTATCTCTGAGCTAGAGAAGGGAGTGGGAGGGAGATTCTACATCTGGAAAATACTCTATGCCTACAGTCTTATCAGTTCACTAAGAAAAAAACCTGAGATGTTCTGAAAAAAGCTACTACAAGATAGCAATCATCATCAAAAAGCAGCCAGGAGAATTGTACAGGAAACTACAGGCAACCTCCTGTTGTCCCTTCCTACATCGATTATCCTCTCATCCTAAGGTTTGAGGAAGGACTTTTATGTAATAGAGAAAGAAATTATGACATTAAGCACCTAGAATTTGGAAGTAAATTCTAACTCTATCAAACTTTACAGTGAGGTTAATGTCCCAAGAAATACTCTATATTAGTCAGAGCCTACAAGATTTGATGCAGCAACTAAGCACGTTTTACTATCTGAAGTGGAGACTATAACAGGGTATGTCCTGACCTTCACTTCTACAGCAAATAGTGCTTTTATTTTCATGTATTTGCTCTAGCAAAATAATTTATTAATTTACCATGCATCATACTTTCAATGAACTCCCTAAACACATTTTCATATACTTCACTCCTTCCCATGTACAGGGGAACCTCTATGTTATGTTTTATCTCATGTGTTTCTAGGAAGAGAAAGGCCAAATAATTCCACGCCCCCCATCCATGTGCCCTTCTGCTAGATTTTACTATAGTTTTAATGCCTATAAAAGTTGATCCAACAACAGAACAGGTTGATCAAAAGTACTGAAGACTTCCTGGAAACCCTTTACAAAACCTCTCACACATTTCCAAAAAAACTGCCTTGGCAATCACATTGTCAGTGACGTTTTTCCAGCCTGTGAGGCAATTCAAATCCCTGTTTTCTTTAGGCTAGTATTCTCTACAGGGAAAATCCAGAATTTTGTAGCAAAGCTGGAAGGATGTTATCTTCTACATAGGCAGATGGAGTCTGTCCACACTGTGAATATAGACTCTTAATTCATAAATGACAATCCATTTCCAATTTACAGGTTAAAACTAGCACTATCATAAGGCAAATGTTCATTTTTGAGCAAGTCCCACACAACAGCAGATAAGGGGTAGAGTCTGCAAAAGGTCACCAATAGTCCCTTTTCATCTTTAGTTCTTTTATTTCACAGTAGTGTTAGCCACAAGCATAAGTCCTATAAATATCTAGGCCAATCTTCCTTTCCTTCACATCTCAGCAGAGACACCAGAACGTACAACAGTCTAGTTGAATGCATATAGGAAAGTTTGATCTAATATTAAAATCTAATTCTCTCATCCATAGCAAGCATGGCTACGATCTTAATCCTTTCTCCTTTGTAGTAAATTTTCATGTATGTAAAGACATGCTTATTTCCTCTTCCCTTCCTAACCTTGTCCTAGACTAAGGAAATACAGATCTTTCAATGATCTTTCAATCTCCGTATAAGAGATCTTTCAATCTCCGTATAAGGTCAGGTTTTCGGGACTTCTGTTCATTCTTGCTTTGCCTTGAACTTACTGTAATCATTACACTTCTAATGAAATAAACCCTCAAATCAACTACCAAGAGGCTTCTTAAAAGTAAACACACAACTTAAAATGCTAAGTACTTCAAATTCAATCTAGAGAGGAGCTTGTATATTCTACTTCAGTGCTTTGCAAGATAAAGGAAGGCATTTGAACATCCATGTGAAAGAATTCTGAAAGAACTTCATTTACATTAACTTTTCCTCTTAAGACCCTGCAGTACTTGTTGCCACCTATATACATAATAGCAGTTTTGACTTTAAATACCACAGGCTTCTATGATATCAGACAGTATGGCTGGGCCTAGCTCAGTCCCTTCTTCCTTACCAAGATGACCGAAATCCCACCTAAGTGCTGCAGGACACAGACTTCATACAATACAAAGGCGCTTGCCTCGCGCGACACCCGATGGACCACATATATCTGAGAACGGAAATACCTTTAAAAAGCCCCATGGTGTTAGAAAGTGCAGCACCGGATGAACTAAGCTATTCCACTCAAGTTTGTTTTGGCAGATATTCAACCCTCTAGTCTATCCTTGCCTTGTTTTCACACACAAGACTTGGAACAATTCCATTTATCAAGTCTACCTAGATGAAGCATTAAGTTGGCCTCT
>VFFE01008529.1:6148792-6203812 GCA_008921705.1 Burhinus oedicnemus | reverse complement strand
CAACCTGCTCTAGGTGACCCTGCTCTGGCAGGGGGGTTGGACTACATGATCTCCAGAGGTCCCTTCCAACCCCTGTGACTCCGTAATACTGCAAGACTGCAAGCAGATGCTTTCCAATGTATTAGCATGATAAACAGGGCACATTTTCAACCCTCGAACTCATCTACTTAAGGTGTGTTCATTTTCAAAGGTTTTCCCCAAGAATAACTCATGATTAAGCTACTCAGTTACAGCTTTACTTCTCAAAACAATTTAAACAGACATTTAAATTATCCAAGACAACAGTTTAACTGCTCCTAGTAATTTAACAAACTTCACAGCAAGCAGCAGGTAGATCATGGTGATCACTGATTGCATTAGGTTTACAATCCTGAAGCCCTTTTAAGCTTATAGAAAAAACAGGCAAGATTTTTATTACCTTCTTCCTGTGCACAACATTTGGTGAAGAATAGTCATGACTGTCACTTCAGCAATCAAGCCTACTTTTCTGCTTGTGGAAGTAGATTAAATCCTTTATGACTACCATTGCTTGTTAAGGTATTTTTTTTCTGAATAACTATACAACATGGGATATAATTTCATTTCAGGCATGATTATCAAAACCCAAAGCCTATAACTCCAGAAAAAAAAAAATTCTGGATAAAACAGCATTCAAGTCTACTTTGCAATTGCACAAAGTTCTGCCATGCAATTACATTTAATTTTCATCTCCTGCAGGCAGTACGCACTCCTTTCATCCATGTTTTCCACATGCAAATAGTCTAGGTATAGCCATTAGGTGATTCAAGAAAGCCATCGACCACTACTTCATGCCTCCATTCCTCATGCCAGCTGAGAGAGCGCTGCCATCAAGGCCTTCAGGAGGCACCGATTTCTCCTGCTGGCCAGCTCAATCTCAGCATTAAGAAGGAAAGCAGCAGTACAACAGAACTAAGCACTGTCCCTAAACCAGTTCTCTCAACCAAGAACAACAGAAAGCGGGTCTCCAGCCTAACCTTCATCCCATGTCCAAAAACTGAAGACTCCAGAGCTTTGTTCAGTCTCGGATAAGATGCTTTTGACCACATCACATGAAGCAAATGCACAGCTCTCAGGGCTCCAGAGAAACTGGTGACTCATTTGCCTTTAATCCTGTGAATGCAAACTGCCAAGAATGCCCTATGGTTCTGTAGTTAACCATAGTTTTGCAAAGTCATTTGTCTAGCTATCATTAAAAAACCTTAAGGTCTTCATGCTAAGCAACTCCAGCCCAGACAAGCAATGCAATAGAAAGGGGTTGTGCATACCAGTGGCTTCTGACTCCCACACAACCAATGGTGCCTCTCACCCTCAACTTGTAAACCTCAGTGCAGCCATACTTTATACATCCTTGGAGAGGATTAATTTAATTTTGATTTCCTCTCTGTGTTTGCTTTGGAGGTTTGCAGCTTGAGCAATATATATATGACTAAAATTTGGCAGCAAGCAGCCTGTAATATGATGTATATCATTTCAGCTTGGCCAGCATATTCAGGAAAACAACAAGCTGGCAGTGAGGACAGCTTCATCTCACATTCAGAAAGTGGAAGACTGGCGTAGCAATAAGGAATGGCAAGCCATTTGCAGGAGCTGAACTTGATCATCCACGTGACCAAGGGAACACAGTGCAAAGCAAAACAAGCTTTGATCATGACAGAGGAGGAGGTGGCAGGCATACAGGTCTTTAAACCCATGGCCTTTTCATCACCCAGTAGGTTTCTAGTATATTGGTTACTGGTATCTTCCAAAGCTTGCCAGAGCAATGGTAAAACCAGGGCCATGCAAAGAGGTACTGTTGCCACAGGAAAGCAGAGAGAAGTAAGAGGATTTTGCTGGGCTGACTTGCATGTTTAAGCATCATGCTAGATTAAAAAAAATATTAAGTATTTTCTATAAGATTTTCCAATGAGAGAAGTAGGAATTAAACTCTGAACTGTACAATTTCCAATGTAAACTTCAGTAAAACATTACAAATTTCAGTCTCAACTTTTATTCCATCAGTTGTCCTTCATGAAGAAGTTAAAAGCAAATGTAATATGCTATTCTATGTATATAATATTCTATTCTACATAATCATAAAATTGCAATTCTATAATACTGACCTAGCAATGTTCTATGCACAATGGAAAGCAGCTTCTATTGCATGCCAAGTAAACACAAGGACTTTCTTTTTAGCTCATTCATGCCATTTTTCATAGCTGAAATGCATTTGCTCAGCTGAGTTCACTGGTACATACCTACAGTCATAAGCTCCCACCAGTGCATGAAGGTGGCCATTATTGCCTGGAGCAAAACCCTCCAACCGTCCTGACATACACCTTGTTTCAAGGATTGCCCAGGACATAAGGATGCTTCAGCGAATAAAACCTCAAAGTTATCTGACATCACAAGCTCTTACTGTTTCAATAGTGTACTAGTCTTCCAGCATTTTCAGATTTCTATCCACTTAGAATTGGTAAGGTTCCTTTTATTAGACCTCTATATTAGTTTATCAAGATTATGTTGTTGCTTCCACCAGAAGCTTTCTGTAAAGGGACATGAGGGATGGAATGCAACGGCCTATGTCTGCCTCAATATCTATTATGACTCTTTAATAATGTGTTACCCCTACATATGAAACGCAAAACTACATCCACCTTTTTAGTGTTATACAACACAGAAGCTTCATTTTCAACTTAAGGTTTACTACCGTTGCAATCTTTTGTCATCACTGCTTCCTTTTCCAGTCTAAATTCAGTGCCTTTAGATTGAGTAGTCCCTTCACTCCCCAAAATAAAATTCAGTTTAGTACTTCCATGATATGGAACCAAACTAATTTGGGGTAGAAATGGAAAAAAAAAAAAAAAAATCCTAGTCCATTCAGACTCATCAGTCACAAGCTCAAAACCAGAACTAAGTATGACTGTTCCATTCAAATTCAAAAATTAGACACCAAAGAATGGGTGTTATTAGATTCAAATCCATAGTCAAAAGTTCATCCTTAAAAAAAAAAAAAGATAGGGAGGAAGGAATATAAACAGTTACAAATCAGTGTTTAAGTATCCTACACAGTATTTCACCCAGGCCCAGGACACAACATGCAATGTTCAAACACTGAGAATAAGACCATGTATTTCAACACCTACATATAACCTTTTTTTCCTTTTAAACACTTGCCATCGAGTGATTTGTGGTTTGAATACTTATATCTGAAGACTATCATACTCTGGATGTGTAAAGCAACAGTATTTACAAGATGGTGCAACACAGTTAAACACCTGGTTTTCCTTGGCCTTGTTCTGTCAGCCTACAATTCTTTCCTTGAGGAAAAAGAGAAAACGCTGATTTTTATACTGCTTCCAGATGTTTAATCGTAATGGCTCTGACCAGGATACCTGAAGCTTCAAAAGCTTCAGCTAATCTGTACATCCGCATTAAGATGAATCATCCTAACTGCATCTGACTTGGTGAACAAAGGTGTCATGTCACGTTCCCAGAGTTCTGTGTAGGATGTCCCAACAAACTGGGGGCAGGAGTGTCCTTCATTTGGATCAAATTAACACAGACATGATGTCCAAATGAGGAAGTTAAGACAGTGGGTCAATAAAACAGCACAGGAGCCTAAAAACTTCAAAGCCTGGTAGAAGATCTAATTCTGAGCTGAGCAAGTCATTCACAGACCATGAGAAGAGTGCCCACAAAACTGGGTCGACTTGAAGAGATTACTGTCCAAGGAAAAACAAATTCTTTCAGTTGGTATTTGAACCACATCAGTATTAAAACGTACTCAAAGTCAGAATAGAATTGATGTTACTTGTTTAATTTTCAGGAAGTAACCAAGGCAACAAAACCTTTCTAGCTTTTCTAATTAGTAAACACACAAACAGCAAACTACTGCAATACAGTGTGTAACAAGGTGAGGACTGGTGACATGTTTTCAAGTTGAGCATCCTCCCATGCCAAGTTTCTTGAAAATTCTACTAAATGCACAGATGAGAAGAGTCAAAGCTCATCCAAAACTTGAATTTAGTTTCTTGGACACAAACAAATGAATGCAAACCCAAATAAAGAACCCAGAACACAAATAGCACCTTATCACCTAAAATACACACACTTTTCTTGCTATAGAGAAATGTGTCAGGACATAAATGGAGACCAGTATCATTGACAACAGCCCATTTTATACCAAAGATTACCTTGGTCCTGAGGTTAAAAGGAGCTGACACCAATGCCTCAGATTTTCACTGAAGTTTCAACTATTTTCTTTTCATAGAGGCTTTGTATAATGGTTTATTACTAGCACTAGGGATATTATTTTTCTATATCCCTTTAACAAAGGAATAACTTTTTGATTAGTTTTCAGTCCAGTAACAACTTCTTAAGAAGATGGGTGCATTTTTAAATCTGCAAGACCCCTGTTCCAGTGCAAATTACTTCTTTCAAGAACAGCTCAAGCAGTCAAATACTTCAGTTTTTAAGGAAACTTCTTGATGGGATATATCTGTGAGGTTTCACAACCTCCTCAAATGTTGATGAACTCTTTCAAAACTTTGAAAAAATATGGCCTCTGTTAGGAATTGAAATCAGTAAGCGACACTCTTGGATTTCGACGACAGTTAAAGCATAGTTTAATCCAGGAAAACAAGTAACATTTTGGGACAGATACGTGAAGGATTTTTTAGGACCACAGTCACAATCCCAAGTTAAATATCAGTAAGTTTCACATAGAGTTTATGAATTATCTTTTGGATTAAGGAAGCATATCTGGTTACCAAAGTAACATGATATATCAGTTTTCCCAGCAGCCACCAAATTCTAGAGATTCACCATGATTACATTTACTGTTAACTAAACCATCCACTACAAAATGCTTGTTTCTCTTGACTGAATTGGCTAACCATTCAGACAAAAGAATTTCTACAAAGGGGCCCAAAGGAAACACTTTATCCTTTCAGTAGTATCTGAGCCTCCTAAGTTTATAAGCATAATATATCATATTGAGGAATAGGCAGGAGGATAGAAAGGTTTGGTCACTCATACTTTCAACCACATTCTCTTTTTTTATGACTTTGCTGCTAATATGATCTGTTTTTCCAGTTTCTTTCACCTAGTTTTACTGCTTGCAGCTCCCGACTATTTGCCTTTTTCCCCCCCTTAGTCGGGCCAATGTTTAGTTACTGTTTCATTATTCTTCCCTCCTGAATAGCACAGAATATTACATATTTAAACATGGTTCCTCTAATTTAGAACCCACAAATGTTGAACAGTAATAAGTTCATGGTATATTGTCCTTCTATGGTCATCTTATTTCCAAGATACATGAGAAAAGATCTTTCTCTCTTAGAAAGGGATAAATAAAGAGTTACTCTAATATTACATGTTCCAATTTCTATGAAATTAACAGATGCAAAATTTAAGCACTAGAACCACTCAAAGTTCTAAGTCAAAGCATGAATGAAAGATAACAAATTTACACTAGTAATTTGGGCATTAATTTATCACCGAATTCAAAAGGATACCTTTGTGCTTCCTCTTTAGGCATATGTCGTCTAAATCAAAACTGGAATAACCAATAACAGAAATCGGGACATGAAGTAAACAACATCAGTTCTGAGACTTGTTTTTTTCAGTTCTCATCAGCATTCATCTGCTGTCTAATTTAAAATGGACTTCTATGGCTAACCATGACAAATAGTTTCTCATAACAGAATCTCACGTTTGCTTGTGAAGCCTCTCAGTCTTCTTATGAGCAATATTTTAAAAAAGACCAGTATCATCACAGTAACACAGAAAATATTAGGTGAGGGTATTTCCTGTGTGTTTTGGGTTCCTTTTTTTTTGGCCATATACAAATGCACAGTCTAAACAAAAATTATTTACAAAATTAAAAGTATATCAAAACATTAACATATCAAGCTGAGAAGACACCAATCCTCCTTCATCCCAAAGAGCTATTTTATACGATTTGTAAAATCTGAACCCAGTGACTGAATGGTAGTGCTGTTATTTTGATTCGGATACAATTTCTTTGAGGGTGACATTCTTAGCACAGTCCAGAAAAATATTCAGATTTCATTAAATGCTATGAGAGTCTGTCCTTAATTAGACACTGACAGAAGCAATCTTACTAAATAGTGGAGGAATACAAGCAGACTTATTCATCCAATGCTACATCAGCAGAAAGAAAAACAAGTGTTCCTCAAGAATTTTTTCCCCAAAAATATATTTTTTCAGTAGTCTGACAAATCAGCAGCACCAATTGACACGTACTGACATCAGTTCTTTTTACTGGAAGCAGCCAAAGCAGATTCAGAGTATTGTAAATTTTAGCCAGAGCCAGAATAACCTCCTATTAAAACCAGAGACATCAGCTTCTAGATCAGTTTCACATGCTTAACATTGCAAAAGCCTTCCAAATACAAATGCAAGGCTGGACAGAAAATGTGTAGTACAACTGAATCTGAGGTACAAGTACATTAAAAGAAATTTGAGAAAGTTAACCTGGAACAGCAAAGAGAAAATACACTCACAGCTAAAATCAGATTGGACTGTAATTTTGTTTCAGATTACTAAAAGTTACTAAAATCTTGTTTCCAAAGCAAAAGAAAAGTAAAAGCATCAAAGAGCATGATGATTTCAGAAAGCAGAGTGCAAGTTCATGGTTTATCTTAGGCTGCAATAAAGAAAGACCAAGTAAACATCGTCTCCCAAGCTAGAGACTACTGAAGACAGTCTGATTATGATTTAATCATTTAGACCACATTTGTTTCTGGTTCTAAAAGGAACACTACAATAAAAGTCCTTCCTTGTGCAAGGTAAACAACTGCTCTGCATAGCACACAGTTTCTCAGGTTTCAGGTGCTGCATGGAGTTTTTATTGCTCAAATGGGAGCTAAAGACCTAACCTGGCAAGGCTTACAAATGTTTATCTTGCAAGGGAAATGTGATGGGGATGTTTAAGAAAAATAAAAATAAAAATGAAATCTACATTTACATATGTCTACATGAACATATAAATATCTTCAGATTAAGCAAATCACGAACTTCACAGCTGGGAAGAAGAATTTGTTCCTACTACCCACATCCTTGAGATTCCTTAACACTAAATGTTTGTCTTTCAGAGATTCCCATCTAGCACCATTCACCTATAATGAACAAGTAAAATACTTCCCACAAACAATGAATACTTGATAGTGCTGTAAAGTTTTGCTCTCTTGGATATACAAGATGGGAATGGACTTCATGCTAGGGAAAAACAGAAGCGCTATAGATTAGATTAGATTAGCCACTAGTACAAAATGAAATTTCTCTATTACGAGTCTGATAATTTACAATGGAGATTTATGATACATCCAGCATGACAGGTTACAGTCATCCAGTAAAACAATCAAGCTTCTTCCCACTCATGCATTCACATCTGTAAGGCAGCATAAACACATCACAGGTAGGCTACATGCCTATGAAAAGTCTCCGTACTTCACTTTGTTGGAGGGTAACTCAAACTAGTTGATCTAAGTTGACTACCAAATCTTACAAACAAGCATTTATCATGCATCTCTAAAGAAATCCTGCCCACCTTCTGGCAAGCCTACGCACACACAAGAGGCCACAGTAGGTCAGTAGAAATCTCCTAGCTCAGTATAGCTGATAGGCTGCTATGGGCACTTGTTTTCATGTATCAGGAAAAAAAAAAAAAAATCTTATTTAAACCATTAAAACAGCATTTATACTTCGAGGTTCAAGAGATACAAACTCCCAATGTATCATCACAGTTCAAGATGAAAACTAGCCTTAAATATGAAAGGAGATCTCACAATGGACAGCTGCTGAATATGCAGCAGGCACAACACCACACCACAAGTTACATGTTGAAGTGTGGCTGATTAAGGCTAGAAGCATATGTAGATGGCCAATCACCAGATTATACTCATGCTCAAAAATTCTGCTTATACTTCCAGCCTAGTCTACTGTAGCTGCCTAAACCAATGATGATTCAGCAGTCAGAATTAACTAGAACATATGAATTACCATTATCCATTCTTGAACTGCCATTTTCATCAGCCAATCTCAGTACATACTTCTCAAGAGAAATCTGAGGAAAGCTGGCAGAAACAAGGAGATGCCAAACTTCAGTGACTTGAGAAAAACATGGTAGCAGGCACTATGGTACAATAGCCAGAAGAGAAGAACAGAATGAGTCAACAACTCTAAGCAGATTTTTCTCAAGAATTCTGCTAGTTTTGGCACTTACCAGTCTTAAAAATTATACAGTCATTTGACAAGATGACATAGAGATAAGATACAGGAAAATAAGGCAGGATATTTTGTGCAATAAATTTGAACTACATTATCTTAACAGGGATTGTCAAGTTAAAGGCAAAAACTTGCTGTTCCAATTTTATTTATTTCAATCAAGTACTAGAATTAATCTGGAGGAACTTGCTAGTGTCAGTTCATAAATTCTGGAAAATGGATAAGTCTGACATATTTAAATATGCATTATCAGGTTGTATATACTCTTCAAGCAGTCTTAGGAGACAGTGTAGCATTCAAGAAAGATGGTTTTTAGACTAGCAAATATTGGGCAATCAGCAGATACTTCAAGATGACTCTTCACTTTTCAGAGCATAAGCAATAACAGACAAAGAGCAGTTTAGTGTCAGAACCTCCCTGTGATAACAGTATTTAAGTAGTTTGGTACAGCATTTTAAAGAAAGAATTACATTTGGGATCCTGGATTCCTTAAAATCAGATTTACAGGTAATTGAATAAACCATAATCACTCCTACCAAGCATCAGACCTTACTTTGGAAAAGTTAATGCCAGGTTTTTAAATTGGGATCATTTCTCTTTAGCTGAACTGTAAGTGAATTTGCTCTGGTAGGTCTCACATTTCAGGCAGCAGATCAAGTAAGACTACAGTTTTATGTACCTTTCCAATTTGTTCCTAGTATTGTTTGGGCAAGTTTTAAACATTTGGCTATAGCATTTCAGTACAAATTAGCCAGAATAACGTAAGGTTTCAATTTGCAGCTTTAACCTTGCCAACGTCCCAACTACTTTTGCCTCGTATTTGAACTCTGCTTTAAATGCTGATTGCAATAGTATTGTTATAATTAGCAGAACAGCTTTGCAGGAACACCGCCTATTAGATAGCAAAAGCATAACAAGATGTGGTTAAACACAAGAAATAGTGCCTAAGAACAACCTCTATACTACTTTGTAGCTCTACATCCTGCTTGAGGTGATTATATTTGCGTATGCATTCAGATATGTTGGTTAAAGGAATTTAAATAGTGAACTCTGTTTATTCTGCCAAAGTGTTTATAGTTTTGGATTTATTAACTGTCACGCCTCCCACCCCCCTCCTATTCTTCCCCAGTTTTTTGGCTTCAAATGATTCTGTTTTGGCACATTTAGTAATGCAACATTTCACTTTTCTAGAAAACTCCACTGCTAGAAAAGTAACACAAAACCCTAGGAAACCTACCTGGTCTCCAGTTTCACTACCAACTCAAAACAGCCACAGTTCACTCAAAGCCAACTGAATCTCAGCCCAGTTCCAAATAAGCAGGGGCAAATTCAGGTATCCATATCAACTTCAGACATGGTTTGGTGCACAGAAAGTCTGCTTAGACAGTACTTCAACAGTAGAACCAAGAGCCCAAATTCCCAGTAAGAGATGCTGCAAAGACATGAGGGCAGAGGTAAACAGGGAGAGAAGCCCCGTCAAAAGAATTAGGAATTATGCATATGCTCGCATGCATCCAGAAAGAACATAAGTAGGTTTTCATTTCTGATACTAGGTTAGTGAGCTTCTAATGTAAAAAGAAAATGAAAGGAAAAATATTAAAGAACTAAAGTGGGAAAAGATTTCTTAAAAGGTATCAGACATAGGAAGGGATCAAAAGAGGTGTTTCTGCCAAAAGGATTGTCAAGAAAAACTGGGTGGAAAACAGCATCTCTTTTCAGTAAGTCTTTCGACACAACACTTAATTAGCTCAGTGTCCTGAGAGTATACACAAACCACTCAAAAGCTTCAATGGAACTCCAGTATATTAAACATAGCTATCTACCTTATTATATGAACCATAGTACACAGAATGGATGCCTATTTGTAAACTGGTTCTCTGAGATTTTTATCTCCCTCTGAAATAAGTTGAGGATTGCACTCACCTGACTCTCAGTCTGAGCTGACTCCCCATCAGGAATCATTTTCAATACCAAAGGCATTCAGTAGCAAAGGAACCTTTCCAAATTTTTCATAGTGTTCACCATTCAGCACAACACAAGGACCCCTCATCTTAAATTCACTGAATAAAATAAGAATTACTTGGAGATCCAAAAGACATCCAGCCTTTTGAGAGAATGCGATTTTGAAGTCAAGAGAAATTAACAGCATGATATCCTCCCTGAAAATATCCTATAATGTATACTTTGTTCCCTTACTTGTAAAGTGAAATGAAAGGCACACAACCCAAATAAATCTTTGTGTTCACGAAATGGCACTTAATACATTCCCACGTAGAGCAGTGATAAACATTTTCTGATATAGAGCTCAAATTCTTCTGGAAAATAATTTTTTCCATGTAGAGAGCAAAGATCTCACTAATTTTGTATACCTCTGAGTATCAAAGCCAGGGACAAAAGTGTCTATCATTCTTAGATGCAGAAAATAAGAGTGCAAAATGACTGCTTTGAGAGATTTCACATATTGATAAAGGTCAAGCTGTCTTTCCACAGTTCATAAAAAAATGTTTCAAAAGGAGATGCTTGTTCCATTATTCACTGTAGTCTTCTAAAATGACTTTAATACCTGAAGTGTCAAAGTAAGAATGGTATGGCTGAACACTCTCTATTCCTACCTTCCTCAATTGGACATTAATTACACATTAATTCACTTACAATTTGTAAAATAAAGCAATGCAGTAGCAGTCAAATTCCAGTGGTTTTGAAAGACACTTGAAAGTTATTTTCTTGAGAAATTATTAGAAGAGTACAGCAAATGCACAAAGGACTTTGCTATTATTACATATATAGAGGCTAACTTCTCTTAGAAAAGCTTATCCAGCTATGCTTTTTTCATGTAAAACTCGATATAAATCCAGTTTCAGCTACTTGAATAGCTGGTATTTGTATAATTAAAGAAAACTGGAGTGAATACCTGAACTTCTACTATTCTGAATATAGAAGTACTACTAAGAGCTCCTAAATTCATAAAACTTGCCACCAGCTGGAACTCTTAGCTCCAGGTTTTTTCCAGTTTGCTGGTGTGTTATTGTTCGTTTAATTTTTTTGAGGGCAGGTGTATTTGGTTTTTCAGGGGTTGGGGGGGGTGGTTTTTTTTGTCTGGTTTTTGGTGGGTTTGGTTGGTTGGTGGTTTTGATTGGGTTTTTTTTGTTGTGTTGGCTTGTTTTTTGGTTTTGTTTGGTGTTTTGTGGTTTAGGGGTTTGGGTTTTTTTGCTATTGTTTTGGGGTTTTTGTTGGTTTGTGGGGATCTTTTTGCCCCCAAGGGCTTCAGCAGAATGAAAACCAGTACTGAGAGAAGGCTAGTTCCTCATTCACAGACATACTTTTCTCTGGAACTTATCACAGGCCTGAGAAGATGACAGACGGCAGAAATTCCATAGCATAGACCAGCACTCACTAACATGCCATCCACTTCAAAAAGCTTCAGTGGCAGGGACCAACAGTTGCTGTGGACCACAGCAACACAGCCTGATCAACCTTACCCTGTGCAAGACGATACCTGGCTATAAAATAACACTCTTACATGAGTAATTAAAGCGTACATATTTGCAAAATACCACATTTTCACATAGTTGCTCCCAAACATTATTTGAGGGAATGGTTCCTAATGAATGTGATTATTCCAGCCAGGCTATAGGGCCTGCTTCTCCCAGAATCACAGAATCATTTAGATTGGAAAAGACCCTTAAGATCGAGTCCAGTCATTAACCTAACACTACCAAGTCTATCAGAACCACTAACAAGCCTAAATAAAACAGAAAGGAGGATACAAGTATGAGAATGGGGGACTTCTCTAGTAAACACCTAAACTTCAGAAGAAATACCTCTTCTGTTGAAATGCATAAACAAGTACTGCCAAAACAAATGCATTTGATCTCCACACTAAACATACATCACAGCACTAATGGGTGAAAAGCTGTGTCATCAGAGCGGCCTAAGAAATCAATCCATGCAGCCTTATTCAGATTAACATGGCGAACTTTATTGCTCAGTTCTGCCCCCTCTTTATATCCCTGCTCCTTAATCACACGCTAGTTATATTTTCTTCATTGGTTAGTAATAGCAAAGCACGCAGCTATATTAGTACAAGGATTGGTTCTCCTGCTATTATCATGCACAGTCCACGCAGCTTCTGTGGTAAGTCTTCATCCTGTTTTTTCTCTGCTTAAGCTTGCTTCTTTCTTCCTCAAAGTTGCTTATCTCTTTTTCGTCAAGGACAAAGCTGTGCAGCAAAGTCAGAGCGGCCTGCAGCCCAACCATCCCCCACACTGTGTTCCCTTAATTAATCTGTTTTCCAAACACAGTCTTTTTAAAGTATATTTAAGGTACACGAACATCACATGAGGAAGCTAGACTCTAGAACTCTCATAGAAAAAAAAACAAACAATAACCTTAAATACTTACTTTTTCAAGGTCCTGAAAAGTCAACATCACTAAAAGCAGATATAATTTTAATTTCTGCAGAATACAGCAGCTGACCACTGCATTTCTGCAAAATTCAAAATATAAACATTTAACATGATATATTCAGAGGTATTTCAGCACTGAGTCCCTCTGCTAAAACAGTGTTTTGCTTCAGGCCTAATCCTTCAATTGGATTTTATAGAAACTGAGAAATAAATTACAACTCATACATGGAGCTTATACACAAACTCTCATTTTAAAGCTGCCTCTGGATTCCCATTTAACTGCCATACACATGAAGTGCAAACAGTATTGGTTTTTTATTTGAAAAACAGTCATGTTAATATGGAGCATCCAGCCTGGACATAACATTCCACCCTCTGCAGGTAAGTGTTATAAGAAAGCTCCCCGATCAAGGTAAGCCCATACAAAAACATTCAATCTAATATTCTAAATCAAGTTTTAGACAATAATATTCCAGCTGAGACTGTGTCTAGCAAATTGCATTTAAATGGCCCACAAAAATCCATTTAGTCTTTCACTTGCCAGAAGAGCAATGGGGGGTAGCAAAAACTCATGCGTTCTCAAGTTTCTAACTGTAATTGATTGATGGGGTAAAGAATTGCAGACAATGTCTGAGACTGGAAAAGTAGTAAAAGGCAGTGTATATTCAAAGCTAAAGAAAATTGTATCCTCAGAAGAGGAGACAGTGTGGAGGCATCAGTGAGCACACACCCCCACAGTCTACCATGCTTCCTTCTGAGCCAAGCTGTAGCCAAACAGTCCCTACAGCATACTCTGTGATTTAGAGAGAAAGACTTTTTTGTTTTGTTTTTTTTGTTTTGTTTGTTTGCCAGATGCCCGTCACTGAAATACAGAAAGTGAAAGCCACAGTGAGAGTGGTTTAACTGAACTGGACTTCAGTTTCTGCACCACTACAGCCTCATCTTTGCATCTCTCTCATGCATCACTGGTTATCTCAAGTTTGAAGTTAGGAAGATGCCAGCTAACGTCTGCATTCCTTTACACGGCAGAAATAGGGTAGTAGTTAGCTCTCCAGTGCACCGCTGAGTGAAGCTGGTTTGGCTAAGTATACTAACACATACTGTCTGTTCTTCACTGGGAGAGGACGTGCAGTTCACCCAGGCACATTTACTAGCATGACAAGCATTTTGTCTCCTTGAAACATAAAATCTTCGTTCACAACTCTACAGATGCTCATAATTAACGATGTGAGGGAGGATACCATATTTTGGCCATAAATGCATCTCCCATTCCCATCAAGAGATTTAACAAATGTTGCCTTAATAGCATATCTAGACTGGAACACCACATAAGCCATTTCAAGCAGCTTGTTACCCATTTCTTGTACCCATCCTATAGAGAAACATCACAGCACTGAAACTTGACAAATACAATGGTTACAGTAGACAAGATGAAGAGTGTGGTTCATTTGATTGTTCAAACTGATGGCAAGATAACACCTGCTGTCAGATACTTCCTGAGATGGTTTGCTCTTTCAAGTAAGAGTCCTCCTTGACACTTTTTGCAGTCCTTGGCAATCCATACCTGCCTAAGAAGTACTTTAAATGACTACTTCTCTGCCGTAGGGCATCACAGAGCTTGAATGAATCAGTCCCACAGATTTCCTTCCTAGTTGTTTCAAGGCATTTCATTGATTCAGCTTCAACAAGTGTTGTGTCAACTGTCTTACAGAAACAGAAGAGAAGATATGCTGTGCAGAACTGGAAAGAATTAGGTCTGTTTACAAAGCTAGAAAGCAGGAGCTGTGAAAGGCCTTCAGCCTCAAACAGAAATTCTACGCTCTTTGCAGAGCTGGGCACTCAGGAATTCAGCTGCCAATAGAAATTCAAGGGATGCAAAGAAGCTATCTGTAACTTGTTCAATTAAGAACATTTCACATGTCAATGAAAGTGAAGAAAAGTTCACCTGCAATCTTTCATAGTCCTTCCCACTCCATACCTAGGATGCATACATCTCACCACACATAACACATGGCTCATTCATAGGGCAGCATAGAGTGCTATGAACTTACAACACAGGGCTAAAGCAAAGGGCAGAATTGGAGCTTCCTGTCCCTGCAATAAACCAGTCTCATGGTGAACAGCAAGATACATTTACCAGTCTCTGGGGTGGGCAGGTACTACTGTATCATGGCAAGCAAATACTAGAGCATGGAGTGCTATAAACGGAAATTTAACTAACAGTTATAAAATGTTATGTAAACACCCCAATGAAAAGACATAACTGCCACTGCTTGTACAGCATCTAACACAATCAGGCTCCTATTCTTAGCTGGTCCCTAGACATTAGTCCGTAACTGAACAGTATAAAAGCATTCAGTCTTCTAAGCACAGAACTTTACTCATCCTGCAGAGGGTACGAGTCTTTCTGTTCAGCTGAATCCTCCTACTGCATAAGTCTACTGTACATGGGAGAAGAGGCAGCATTAGGAAAAAATTCAGACACATCCATTGACAAACATGCCTTCTAGTAACACCACTTGTTTCAACAGTCCCTGTTTTTCCCCAGCACCACTTCTGCGTCTTTGCTCTCATTTACCTTCATGGAACTCTTATGCTCTCTGGTTATGACATTCAAAATATCTGCCAGATTATACAACAATCCACATTAAGGCAATTTACATTAAACTGATCCACATTAAACTCCTCAACAGAAAAACTTGGTACTAAAGTAATAGTAGCACAGGCTGAGGGAGAGACTACTTCTGCTGCTGTCAAAGTGTTTGTCAAATCACACTCTTTTAGGACACAGAAAAACTAGGCTCACATATGAAATTGCCTCCAAGTATAGAATATACAACTCTACTGCTCTGAACTCTTTCTGAATCTGCGCAAGAACTCAAAAATATATCTTTACTACAACATCTGCTGGCCTGCATTTAAGTCCCCCTCACTAATGAATTAATCAGCTGCAAACCAGTGGTGAAGATTTCAGGGTCAACATTGGTATTCACTGGCTCTACAATGGGCTAGATTAAGAACATAAATCTGAGACATTAGTAAAGGATTATTTTGCATTATCTGATTTGAAAATAAGGCAAAAAACATGCTTTACTAACTGAAGTAAAACAGAAATTTAAAGCAATTGTTAAGTACTGACTTCAGAGTTTCCACTTTTCCTTTGTGGTTTGTTCTCCCCCCCCTTGCCCCAGCTGTCATACAGAAAAGTTAAAATGCTTTTATACATTTCTTACATTTATTTTGTGTCTTGGCAATTCACCTCCTTCAGGTACTTAAACACTTTTCAATCTAAGGCGTAGAGAAACATGAAGTCTACTATTCAACTAACTTTATTTATCATGTAGTCATTTATTGTTAAATTTATTGCCCAGACTAAAACCCAAAGATTCTAAACCACTATCTCTCTTGATTCACAGGTGCCAGATCTTCATTCTTGACATGGGATTATGCATACCTAACAATAAACTCTTGTGATTTATAGTCATTTATTACTTACATGAACTGTTTTTACTCTACAGATTCTACAGTCAGACTTGCCAAACTAGAAATATTCAAAGTCTATGATTTCTTTTAACCATAAGAAATAAAGCCAGACTGAAAGCAATCAGAGCTTGTAACCTAATTTGTGATGACAGAAGTTTAAGAAATCAGAATTATTATTTCATAATTACCGAGTACAACCAACTTACTATGACAGAGTTGAGCAGAAATGCTAGTCAAGGAACATAAATTTATTATACAAAATTGCTGTCAGCTTACATCGTTAAACTACATAGAGATTTAATGATTTCCTCTCAGCCCTTGAAGACACTCTTGTAAAATATAGGGCCAATATACTTTCATTTAACAGAGCACACCTACTTGCATATTAGAAGGCAGCAGGAAAGGATCAGCATTTCTCTGTTCATAGGCCAGTTATAGTACAACACTTAATGCTGACACATAAAACATCTCCTTCCCCTGACATTAAAAATCTTGTCCCAGATGATTCCATACTCCAGTAACTGCAGGTGAGATGCGTTGATCTAATTAAGTCTTGTCAGCTCTTCGTGTCCATAGCTACACTTTTGAAAACTTGGCACAAACTACTCACATTTTCGTGGTATTCATAGTATGAAAACAAGAGGCTGAGATTTAACCTAGAATGTATCCCAAAAAGCTTCCATTAAGCATATTTTTCAAAAATAAGTTCAAAATCGTATCACATCAAATCTTAAGTATAAAAGCCTTTGCTGAAAAAGCAACATGCAAAATTACTCAAAACCCTCTACATTTCTGTTCTGCAGAAGAATCTTAAATCCTTTGTCACAAACATATCAGAAACTACAACAGGTACGAGTGGGAACTGCATACAGGAAGTAGAACTGTTTTTTAATTTCTAGTACACCGATGGTACTGTACACAGAAGGAATGAGGAGGAGGAGGGGTCCTTTTACTGAAAATAGCTAGGATTATACTGGGGGGGCCTGACCTGGGTAATGAGTACCAGCTGCCTACCTTCACTGGTAGCTGCATTCTTCTGGGCTTTGGTGGGTGTGTGATCTGTACTTGAACTCACGTCGGATGAGATGCTTGAGCTGCCTTTGCCTGCAAAGGGAGAAAGAGGTGGAAAGGGTGGGAGGGAGAACAAACATGAGTATCAACAGTGAAATAGAAAGACCTTCCATATCAGAACCTGGAACAACTCCAGGAAGCTTTAAACTAAGTTTAAAGCAGCTGATGTTCATTTTGTACAGACTGGGGTAGGAGTTGACTGCATGGTAACTTATAGCATGTGCATCTTTGCTTGTACTAAGGCTGTAATCATCCTCCTGTGTCACAGCAGCTATCATTACATATTTGCTAAGCTCCATTGTAAATGAAAAGTTTGCGATTAATAACATTAGGAGAACTTTAATGATCAGTTTTCTCATTCAAATATCTCTATTGTATCAGGACAAATGGATGTTGACCCTCATCAGCATGAAGGGCTAAATTCAAAATGTGATAAATGAGTTTAGATTTCTGTTTTATGTGTTCACATCGCGTATTCAAGTCACTTGGTCATGTAAAACTGAAAGCGATGTATCTGCTGTTTCCCCCTACACCATGGTCACTGCTTGATGAAATACACCATTTTAAAACTAACTTCTACAGTGGCTGTTCTTCACCTTTCATTTTTTAACTTCAAATCAGAACCAATGGATGTTTCTTCTCTTATTTTCTTTCTTAAGACTTTTTCCTGCAGTTCCTACATCAATGCCCCCAGACCTATTTTTGGGATGTTAAAGCAGGTACAAATTACCAACAGAAGAAATTCAAATACAAAGAAAAAAATTCTCAAATAGATACCACAGAAGAGAAGAGGGGGCTAAAACAAAGTTGTCTCTTTGTTTATCTCTGTGGATCTAAGAATGAGTCATTTCTCTTTCCCTTTGCTCACTCTACTCAACCTCAGTAACTACTAACAGGGAATACACTCTGCTCCGCAGCAGGAACCAGACCAACCACCCAATCAGCAATAAGTGAGATAATTCTAGAGAGAGGAAAGTTAATAAATACTGTTACATTTTAAGAAGCTATCTATCCCCACAAACACTGCATCGGTGAAGCCTTTAAGAGCTGTGTTAGTTTTTGGACCAAATTTAGGGTGTATGCAGAAGGCTAGCTGACACCATGTTTCTGTCACTTGAATAAACCTATAATCACAGGAATGTTAGTAAGAGACTTTTCTGATCTGTTATTTCAATCAAGCATTCCTTGGGGGTCTGGGTTACAGTATGCCTGGTTTTCATAACATTTAGATGTAAGGAGGAGGTCTGCTTTTTAAAGGTGCCACAACAGAACAAGGATTTAAGTTTTAATGGGAAACGACTGGAAAATGTGCAAACGTAGGTTGCTTCACAACCAAGGTACTGCCACTTAATCCGTCAGACAGCCCTAGAGAATCATTCTCCACATAAAGTTGCTTAAGTTAACATACTCAGATTTGAGAGATGATTGTGGAGTGAAAGGATATTAAAAAGGCTAGAAGGAAGTAAAAAATAGATGGCTAAGGCTAGCAGTTGGGTGGGGTGAAGAGAACAAAGTATATTTTCAGTGATTCACTAACTGTTTTTTACATTCCTTTAAAAAGTTAAGCAAACCCAAGAAGCAGTGCCTCTAGAATATCATTTCAATTGCTCTCAAGCTGTGACACGAGTTGGAGTAATGGACTGTGGTCTTTATAGAAATGACTGCCCCAAAATAGCTCTCCAGCTAAGGCAACTAGCACTAGCATTGTGGTAGAAGAAAGGCAGATGAGAAAAGAGAAGGATAAATGTAAAATGCTCTTTCCTAGGAAAAGGTCAGAGAACTTGGAACACCTGCAACAGCTGGTAATCAAATTCATGACAAGAAAGGCATTTAGATGGTATTGCCACTACCAGCAACTCCTCGTGTACCAAGCACTGCAACTGCAAAGGCAGAAAACAACCTTCCATGGAGTATCAGCACTCCTTAACAGATTAATAGAAAGAAAAAAACAACCAAACCAAAAAAAGGCCAACTGGAAAAAAGATATTTCAGCAAAGCAAATAAACAGGATTTCCTCTAAAAAATAAATAGAAAAAAAATTTTTTTGGGGGAAAAGGAAGTCAGTGATACCAAACAACAGCAGTTACTAGCTGGTCATCTGTGGCATAGGTTGTTTTCACAAAGTGAATGCTTCCTGTGGCTACTTACCTCCCCCATTAACATGAATAATATTTCTATTTACACCACACACAAGCAAGCCTCCAAGAGCACAACAGAAATACTTTAGTCGCTGTAGGGTGCTGATTTCCAGTGCAACCAATAGCAACATATTATTTACAATTGCACACTTCTGTAGAAATTGTGAAATGCCAGATATAAGTCTAGATGTTTACCATTTAAATCTACTTGAATTTTAAAACATCTTAACTTCTTGTGAGAATTTAAAACTAGAAATTAAGAAGAATCTGTAGCAGTTACTGCTTTGGTTGGATACCAGTTCTTCCTGCAATTACAGTTTTAATATTTTATGAGTTAGAGTCTTCTCTCACTGTATGCAGCCCCAAAACAAGCCTTCTTACCCACTGTCCACTCTAAAACTCTCCACTCAGGTGGGGGGGAAGCAGGAGATATTTCCAGTAAATTTTCAATGTGTTTGAAATAGTCTAGCAGACACTACATCTATTCCTTTAGTGCAAAACAAAGCCATTCACTTCTAATAGATTTGGCTAGTGCAGATTCAATGTACACATGCAAGAGCTAACACATAAGAGTATCTAAGCATTCTCTAAACAACTTGGGTTTGATAATGGGAGAGAATGCACCCTCAGCAAGTTCCTAGCTAATATAAAACATGAACAAATGGTTGATACACAGGGAGGTTGCTGCCATTCAGAATTACGTCATCAGGCTGAGAAAAATGGGCTGACAAGAACCTCAGGAAGTTAGTTCAACAGAAGGAAATGCTAAGTCCTGCATCTGGGGAGAAATAACCCCATGCACATTGAGAACTGACCAGCTGGAAAGTGTCTTGATAGAGAAAGGCCTGGCAATCCAGGTGGACATCAATTTGAACATGAGCCAGTGATGGGTCCTTGTGGCAAAGAAGGCCAACAGCACCGTGGGCAGAATTAGGAGGAATGTAGCCAGCAGGTTGAGGGAGGTGATCCTTTGCCACCTCTGCTCAGCACTGGCAAGACACATCTGGAGTGCTGGGTCCAGTTCTGGGCTCCCCAGTACAGAATAGGTAGGGACATACTGAAGAGATTCCAGAGGAGGGCCATGAAGATGAAGGGACTGGAGCATCTCTCCTAACAGGAAACTCAGAGAGCTGGGACTGTTCAGCCTGGAGAAGAGAAGCCTCGGAGAGATCTTACCAGTGTATACAAATACCTGAAGGAAGGGTATGAAGAAGAGGGAGCCAGGCTCTTTTCAGTGGTGCCCAGCAACAGGACAGGAGGCAATGGGCACAAATCAAAATATAAGTAAATAAATTTTATGTTTAAATGTAATTTCTTATTTATTTCACTGTGATGATGGTCAACCACTGGAACAGGTTGCACAGAGAGGCTGTGAAGTCACCCTCCTTGGAGATACTCAAAACCCAAATGGACATGGCCACAAACAACCTGCTTTAGTTGACCCTGCTTTGAGCACTGAGGTTGGACCAGATAATCCAGAGGTCCCTTCCCACTTCAACAACTCGGTAATTTCATAATTCAGGTACCTCTGTGAGGACAGTGTTTTGCAGACCAGTAAGCTGGTCATCCTGTGATTTCAGCGCTTCTATGAAAATTCATTATACAAATGCCGTTCCAACTGACTACACCAGTATTTACCACACCTTCATTTTTTACCTTTAATAGTAGCAACTTAATAGTAAAGTACTAGATCTTACTATGCAACTCACTACAAACATATATCTAACAGATACCTACCAAAAATAGCTGCAAAAATAGCTCCCAAAGATGTTGCCTTTTTTCCCTTAGACAGCTTATCTTAATCAAGCTTTTTAAGAAAGATCTGCAGACAGCTGCTCTAGTAAATAATAACAGCAAAAGTAGTAGCCACCTTCCATGATCCTTTACATATACTAAGTTAAACAACCAAAACTAAAGAGACATGAAAGAAAGCAGGCCTGTCATCCAGGGTTCATTCTCTGCAAAACACATCAAGGAGCATCTGAAACAATAGGGAACATTTCAATAAAAATATCTTAAGCAGAAGTTCCATATTAGAGTAGACACCATCTAGGCCACAAGTCAGAAAACACCTGACTCGACAGAGAAGCCTTTTGCCATGCCACATACTACTTTCAGGAAGCATGTTACAAGGAAAAGGAAAGAGGCAAATCATGATTTAGTATATGGGACTGGTGCTGGCAAACATTCAGCAAGTAGCATGAATTCCCAGGTCTCTCTCACTCACCTGAGCTCATCTGAGGCAGGGTTCTTCTGCAGTGCTTTTTTCAGGGCATTATGTGCCTAATATGCCATGTAAATTCAAAGACTGCTCATTTCCCTAGTGCCATAGGAAAACTTGATGTGCAGCATAACACTGGTCTTCAGAGATCAGTTTATCTCTCCAACTGAAGAAGTGCACTGAGAAAGTCAGAACAATTAAATATAACCTAACAGGGGTTCTAACACAATGACAACTAGAAGGATCAAACAGAGAGTGACATTGCAGAGACTACAGAAGTAATGACTGTATTTGATCCTCTGCTTAAACAAATTAAAGGCCTGCCAAATGTTTCCCTAGCATGACTTGCTATTGTTTAGAGTTTCCTCTGTACATTCAACAGCTTTTTATTTCGAAGCCAGAAGATGCAATGCAAAAGAAAGCAAACTGCACTATGGTTGTAGGTAGATACAGTAGAAGAAAGCAATTTTCCTTACAATACAACATAATTCACACCAGCAGTGAAGGTAGCATGGACTTCACCACACCTGCAAAGAATCACACAGCTATACAGTTGCAATTCAAATCATGTCTCTCATCTGCTTCTGAAGAAGCAAGAGTATGGGTATTTTTTTCCATATACTAGTGCCAAAGCCTTACAATAGTCATAGGAACAAGATTCCAGCCATCTAACCTAGCATGCTATTTCCTACACATTTTATTTTGATCCTGCTGGAAAGAAAATTAGAATAAGGCAAGCATGTAACGGATACTTCTTCTGAACACTGTCTCTGCCTCCAGCTCTTTGTAGCCCAAGGAATTTTTTTTAGTCATAGATGTCTTTGTACTCAATAGCCCTATAGCCGTATTAAATCTACCTGGTCTTTTTTTGAGTCGCAACTATTAAAATAGCGTGTTCCACTTTCTTTTTAATCACAGATGGCTCTACTGACTAAAACATCAGGTTTGTTTGCTTTATAAAAGTGTTTGCATCTTCAGTTCTGCTATCAGAACAGAATAAATACCTGTATTAATAAAGAGATGCTACAGACTATCCAACAAAACATTATTAGAAGGTTGTGCACAGAACTGGGTGGTCTCACTCCATATTTCAATATTGCTGCAAAAAAGCAATAGCTTTTCCCAGCTGCTTGTAAAGCTAGTTATAATCTTTTTTTCAAAAGCGTACTGATTAGAGCAGTATTTCTCCAAACACCTCTATCAGTGTATTTCAAGCTGTTAAAAACTTGTAGGACAGAAGCAAGACTAAACACACACGAGGCATCTTAGCCAAAAGGAAGCATTTGATAAACACTGGAAAGCAAACACCATGAACCAGTGAAAAGCAAACTTTGGGTTCTGCCAGTCACACACACTGCTGAGAAGTGTCAAAGACATCACAAGTCAGTCAGGACAGAAGCAATGAAATTTACCCAGGAAAGTACAGTCTATAACTGTCCAAGTCTGAAAAACCGTTCTCAGAAGCACATATGCAAAGCTTCCTATTATGGACAGTGTTTCTGACTGTATGACTGTCACCTCTTCTGTTGCATTTTGTTGTTTTCCTCATTGTTACTGCACATCCAGCCAGCATAAACAGAGGCTGCTTGCATTGTGTGATGCAAGTTGTAAGATACACTACAGATAGATGAAGGTGTGTCCTGGCAGCGAGTGCCCTTCACTCTGCTCCGGAATAGTTTTACTAGGGTTGCGTTTTTTTTCACAGCATATTTGCTCTTGGATTCTGACACATAGGCATATTTCTGCTGTGTTTTACACACCCTTCTAAGATCTCATACAAACAGGCTGACTTCTTATATGCCACTCTGGAAAATAGCAGCCATGTTACTCTTGACATCAAGTTTTAATCCAATGACACCTGCCTTTAGGCAAGAAGTGACAGTTACCTCAGGAGTTAAATGGACAGTAGGATCAATCCCACTGTTTGCTGTGCTGAAGTGAAACGTTAGACAAAATACCAAAACAGAAAACCAAAACATAATAATTCAGAAAAAACAGCAAAAAGCAGTAAAGTCCAGAATAATAACAGCCATTAATCTTCTTAATTGTCCAAACGCATTATATTGCAATGACTTTGATGCAAAGAAGTCTGAAAAATTTCTTTACTTAAGCCATCAATTCTTATACAAATGACATTAGTCAAATTCAACTTCTCAACATGAAAGGGCATATACATATGGCTTTTCTGCCAGATGATTGTTACTTTCTCTTTTATATCTTCAGACAAGATTTTTCTTTTTTAATCAAATATATGCCAACTACATCAAGAAGAGATCCAGAAAAAAACCAGTCCAAACCTCAAAGCATCAGAGATCATGCAGGAGGAAAGAAAAATCTCTTTTCCTTCTGCTGTTTCCATGACACACATTATGCTGGTCCAAGTCTCCAAAACCTCAAATGTATCTCTTTACAATCTGCACCTCCAGAGACCACAGACTCCTAGTATGTTTCTAAGTATCCCCATGGAAATCAGCAGCCCACTGCGATACTTAGGCTTTGAGGATATATGGCATTCTTTAAAGATGCAATATATCAATTCATTTATCTAAAGTAAAAGCAAAGTTGGACTACACACTTTGGACGATCATTCTCCCTGGACTTCATGTTTCTACCAATGGAAATTATATGTCATAAATCCAGTTTCCATTTATTAACTCTTAACTGTTGAGCAAACTACTGCTGATTTAACGTTGAAGTTACCTACCTACAAGCCTTGTCACTCACTGAACTGCTTTCAGGATGGGTTATACATTAATTTACAAATCCGCATTGTTCTTTTGCCCTAGAATCTTGGAAGCAGGGTTCTCACGTGATTTTTTTTTTTCCCAAATCAAATTAAAACACATGCCAACATTACACACACAGGCTACAAGTTTCATTCCACCCAACATTTGTCAGGATGTGATAAAACAAACAGTAATCTGCACAAACTCCAACCCCGAGGAAAGGAAATAAGCTGGATGTTTCACAGGAAGTGTACTGAAGATTGAAGAGTTTCTAGATATGTGGTAGCACTGACACTTCGGGACAATACTTCTTAAAATTTTTCAGAATGCATTCTCTACAAGAATTTTTACATTATTTTTTATTTTTAAATCATAACTCCAACTTCCAGGATCACTTAATTTGGCAGTGAAATTTGGCATAACTTAGCTATGAAATAGTATACTTAGTTCTGCAGCATTCCTGTAAGTTTTAAGCGCATTTTCAACTCAGGCCACATAGGCCAGTTAGGCCTTCATTGTGGTTCTTCCTCCCCTTTCCAAGTGTCACCGCACACTAACAAGATCTCCTGCAAACGCTAACAGAACATAACGTAAGTATCTCTTCTAGGGAGTCGGTCATCTTACTAATTTTTAATATCTTTTAGGAATTTTTGATAACAGTAAAATTTAAACTGTACCGGGTGCAGGTGCCCAGGCGCTGGCAGCAGGGCGGCCCCTGTGTGGCGCGGCCGGGGCTGCCCCGTGCCGGCCACAGCCGGTTCCAGCCGGCTCCAAGGGCCCCAGCGCAGGGCCCAGCTGAGCCCCTCAGCCACAGGGAGCAGCAAAGCCTTGAGACACAGCCTCTTAGTGCCGTCTTTTTCTTCTCTTTTTAATCGGTGTCACAAGAAGACTCAACAAGCCACTCGCAAAGCAAAGCTGTAATACTGAGGGCAATATGGATTGGTTTAATTCTGGTGTAAATATGGCTGTGGAAGCGAGCGAGCAGGACACAATGGTTTATCCACTCCATGGCGAAATGCTTGAAAAACTTCGATAAAAATTGAAGAGTGGGATTGAGTCTTTCAGAACTGTTTAGCAGAATGCTGTTTATTGCTAGCAAGGCAAGCCTATTCAGAAAGGCTGGATTAAAAATGTAAAGTTTAGGTAAGATTGTTGATGTAGACACAGGTTGTACTTGCTGTGCCGTGCTGGAGGCAGATGTGATGTACTGGGTTTGTGATTGTGACATCCTTCGTGCACACCTTGGTGCCAAATAGCTCACTATGATTTCAGAATGGCTAAAGACTTCATTAAATAAAAGTCTTCAAGCAGACTCATCTAATCTAATGACTAAAAAGGGGCAGGGCACGTATTTTAGTTTTCTCAGGTAACCTGTCTCGCTCCTGTACCTTTGCCTCCCCCATGTAACAGCTGATGATACCGGTCCCTTTTCTAGAGAATCTCAAGGGTCACCGATGAGGCTTGTTAACCAGGAACTGCCAAATGGGACTACTAAAGTCACCGTCATTTTTGAAGATAGTACGTCTCTGCCTCACAGTACAAGTCACAGTACAGAGTGATGAACACCACATACCACTGCTGAGTTTATAAAGAAGTAATAACGTGCCATAAACTACTCTGGTACGAGGCCTCTCTTTGAAGCCTACTAGGCAGCCTGCGTGCCAGAGGCCGTGCTAATTTGCAGCCAAACTTTGCATCCACTCCAAGTGTTAAGCTCTACTTTTCAAACACTGGTAAAAGCCTACGAACAATTTAGTCTAGGAGGTAAATAATATTTAAGTAATGCTGCCTGAGAAGGAAAGAATGCAGGTATGTTTTTTACTTGAACTCAAAGTGAGACAACAAGATCAGAAATCTGTATCATCCTCTTTTTATTCCTTAACGGTACTAGCATGCCTCATGACTGAGTCTTAAAATACCGCCTTTCACTGAAATGGCTTAGCCTGTACTCCAAAAGCAGTTCCTACTCTGTAGCCTTCTACTTTGCCACAGAAACAGGGAAAGAAAACTTTGGCTTTCTTACCAATTACAGAACTTTCTTAGAAACCGTTACATTCATTCAGTATTGGGCTTTTCATTACACATTGTCTTCCAATCACCAACATGTTTTAAGAAGGGTATTTACTCAAGATATGCTGTTCTAAAGTTTAGTTAGATACAGCGCTTCCTTAGTATATACTACCTAACCTTAAATCTACTATTTTAATCCAACAGCCGAAAATAATTATTAAACCAACTCAAGAAATTAATAAACACAATTGAGTCAGAACAAAACAAAATCTTTTTTTTGGCTTTATACTATCTTTGAGAATGTCACTTCATTGCCAAGTTCTCCACTAATGGCTGCTTCAAATTTGTTTTTCCCCAACTCCACTGAAATTTAAACAAAATTCTAATCCTTTATATTCAGAAAAGGCAATGGCTATTCAGTTCAATACCAAACATAATTGGTAGAGACTTCATTTGCACGTTACCACATGAGGCGTGCCAGCGGGTGGAGGTAGCCTGAGAAGATAAACTCCAGTATAGATTCTGAAGTGCGTGCAGAACCTACTGTTGCACTGGAACACATCAGGCATTTGGTATAGGTCTGAGTTTTATTAAATAGTAGCATACTGTTCAGAAGTCCAAAATCAAAACCACCAAATATATGTTTGTCTTCCACAATACTATTAACACTTAAAATCTGTATTTAGATTTTCACAAACAACTAGTCCCAGCATTTGAACACAAATGGTTATTATTAAACTCGTGCTATCAATTTTAATGCTCATTTCACTTAAAGCACAAAAGTTACGATATTCTGAATGATAATTTTCATCCATTTATTAGAACTGCATCCAATGCATGCACTAAAATGCAAAGTGCCTATTACTGTTACATGAACAAGCGCGCTATGTTCACAGTCAAAAGTAGTTGTGAATGTTCTGGTATCAAGGCCCAGCTATCCTGCTTACAGCTTATAAAACATCATCAATCTCACAGATGGAGTTTTAAATCAGCACCTAAAGATGTAACTGCAGGCCATGCAGAACCTTTTCTTGAATACAGCGTTTAGTCCCCAGTCATGCCTCATCTCACCATCCAAAAGGAAGTCTAAAACCAAACGTTACCCAGTCAGTCTGGCTGCACAATTCCACTTACTCATCCATGAGGAGGATCCAAAGCAAGTCTTGGTCCCAGTCCACTTCCCAGCTCTCAATCCATTTTCAGTAGCTGACTTACCTCTGCTACTGAAATATTACTGCACACTACTGTTTGTTAGCTTCGCCAGACGCTTCCCTGGCTGGCTAAGCTTTCAGTGGTCCCTGCTCTTAGCCTCCCTTGTGGACTTGGTTCTCAGCATAACTAGTTTGCAGAGCACCACTTTGGAAAGGTCGACATGTGAAGGCAAATCCTCCAACTTACCAAAACAAGACCAGCAGTAGGACAGAGAATGATGGCAATTGGTATGACATCTATCAAGCTTGACTGAAGCCTAGATTTTTATAGAAGTCTTTCCACCCAAATAGAAGCTTCTACACATGCTTAAGTCAGGTAATAGATCACCAGAACTTCTCCCATGGTATCAGTATTCCCACAGCCTACTTTTGATGCTATTATGTGAAATCTAACAAAGTTTGGATATCATGCTGAAAATATTCCCACAGAAGTTTCTACTAAAGGTGTTATCTTTCCTGGTCTGATACTAAATCGGCACAACAAGGTATAACATAGATTGCTGAGTCTGATTTAAAAAGTAGTTCCTTTTTCCTCTATTTTAGTCCTGAGATGGGTCGGCAAACTAAACAGATTCTTCCTATAACCGCATGACTACTAAATCAGGTACACTGGAAGCAGAAGGAACCCCCAGCTGGAGGTGGCTGCTGTGGCAGTACTGGGGAAGAGGCTCTTTTAGCATAGTACATAGTAACACCACAAATAACCAACCTCACAATAGCCCCCAAATTTTCGGTTTGAATGTTGACAGCTGATTAACTCAGAGTCAACAGCAAAGAGGTAAGGAAGTGAAATACCTTTATCAAGACAGTGTAGAATCAAAGTACTCTGGTATCAATGTATGCAGTGAAAAGTGATACAGAAATCTTTCACGTGACCATACAGATCTGAAAGCCTAAGACAACTTACAACAAGAAGAACAAAGGAATCTGATGTCTAAGAAAAAACAGACAAGGATCACTTTACTCCTTTAGATAAGCACAGTCACTTCCAGCTTTTCTTCACTGATGGATACAGGGAGGGGGAGACGGGGAAAGGGAAGTGGCTGACTCAAGGAGACTTTGAAAATTCCTGGGATTATGAAACTAAATAAAGGATTTTTGAAAAAGGCATAGAGTGATACAAAGTGGTACCTTAAAGGCAATTAAAAGGAGAAAATCTGCACACTTGAGAAATATGCCTATATTTTTTGTGTTGATGATCAAGTTTGGCAAAATTACAAGCCGCATACTAGCCGGTTCAGAAAGCAAACTCATCAGCACACATAACCGAATTAAAAGCAATTAAGAGTACGAAAGAAGCTGTGGTTACAAAAGAAGATTGAATCAGACTAAGCTCTCACACTGTACATTTGACAAGCAACTTTGAACTTCACAGAATTCAGAGAAAAAGGAAGAAGAAATCTAAAGGAGCTCTAACGCTGCACTAATCACATGATGTCTAACAATGTTAGAAAGCAAAAAAAAAAAAAAAAACCACCAAAAAAGCCGGTATCTGCCTGATTTTTTTTTTTAAACACAGTTTTAACATATAATTTTATTATAATAGAAATAATTCCATTATTCCTATTGAAAACTCTGTCATTTCAGTTGCATAACTTAATCATCTTCTGGTCTTAAACCTGTAGAGAGACTGGGCACACTACAATTTGCTGCTGCAGTCGCTGCCTGAACACTGGGAATACATACATGCTAATCCAAAACAACCCAGAGGCTCATCTATCCCCAGAATATGAGCAGGATAGTAATTCTCCATAGAAATAACGTGGCTTTCAGTGCCAATTCAGCATTTTTGTTTCTTCTGCAGCATTATTTTTATTTCAGCTGTCTTTCACATAAGCTTTCCTTTCAGAGAACATGGAAACATGGCATAGAAACTCTCAGAAGAGGTAAATACAAATGCATCAGCCAACAAGACATTAGAATTTCCTCATCTGTTTTAAGCATAGCATACTCCAAGGTATCCCAACAGACTAGCAGCAAAAAGACAAAGGACACTTTTTAGCCTGCCCTACAACCTTCACTGGGGCACTGTTATTTATAACCCATACAGGTATTCAGTGGGGGAAGGACACATTAAGGCAAAAATGAAAGTAGCTAATATCTACCCTGTTGACTAATCAGTAATTAATTTTGAAGTTTTTTTCAGTCTCGCTATTTAGCAGTATGTATCCCACTGGCATAAAGATCGTTTGGTTATAGTTTGAGGATCAAAAAATCCCTTCGGAAGTGTATCTGTGAAGCTCAAATTGAACTGAGTAATTCTGTAAGAATTTCAGAACGGCACTGCTTTCAAAAGTGTTTTATCTAATATCATTGTGAAAAGACATGCTTCAGTCCTCTTTCTCTCCTGCAGTACAGACAAAAAAGAATTCTTAGGTATGATAAATCATACTTGTACTATTCAGTATGAGGACTTCATGAGGAAAAAAAAATATTGAAGCTAGGTACATCTGCAGCAGAAGTAAAGTCAGCAGAAACAACAGGACAGCTACTAATAGCCAGAGCCAAGATAACCTTCCTCCGGCTGCTTAAGGAGAGCAACTGCTTCACCTTAGTTTAGCACAGCCAGAGTAGCTCGCACAGTTCAACTTCAACCAGCCTAGACTTTTTGCATTTGAGACAAAAACAGAAAAGATAATGAGAAGTAGATTAGGTCTGTAAAGTCACAAGAGCTTTTGGCAAAGGTGTAGAATTGCCAGGACACTGGACCCCAAAGGGGTTTGCCACATTTATATGGAGTGGGTGTGTTTGTGACCATGACACATGACAGTCCAAACAGTCTCTAGCTGAGGATGTTCTTGTCTAGACGGTTTCTGGGAACCAAAAAGCATACCAGGAGAAAGTTACTACTGTTATGGCCTGGAAGGCACTGTTAGTCCAGTCTATTCATGCCCACCCCCCTCCCCTTGGGTTTCCCCCCACCTGCCCACAGCCCAGGACCCCCTTTCAACCCCCCAGGGCCATCAGTCCCTGTCCCAGCAACACCACAGCAGGGCCAGTCTCCAGCTCCCCACTGGCCTGCTCTGTGTCACACTGATTCTTGCAATGTTCATTATGAATTTCTTCCTCTGGCTCAACTGTACAGAAGGGGGGACAGAGGAGGACACGATGTTTGCACTGATATCCTGTCATTTGTCACCAGATCTTACCATGCTTACTGCAATGTCATGTGAGCACCCTGAAACGCCCAGTGTAACCTCAGTAAATGATCTCTGCTTCTTGATCCCATTTTAAGACATATGGTTTAATGAAGCAGTACTGGTAAAAACTAACAAAAGCCACACCACAGAAATATGAAAAAAATATTCTGTAAAATGATCCAAGAAAAAACATTATTAAGCTTTGTAATAACTGAGGGAGTTGTTCAAAGTTCAGAGAGGGCATATAAAGTGGTACAATTGCCTGTGGCAATGTAACAGCAACAATTACAGAAGAAACAGTTCATTATCTCAAAAAAATGCTGTCAAGAATCGAAGGGCTGGTAACATGGGAATGAAACGAGAAATCCAAATGGGGCTGTCAACTGGTCTGAGGCTAATGGAAAACACAGACCAGACTCTCTGGTCAACAGGCTAAGGTCCAAACACACTATCTGCAAGCGCCTTCTGGTTCTCTCCTTGCATAAACTTCCACTCAATTATTCATTTTAATGGTTTTTGCATCATTTGGAGACTGATTACACTACCTATGTAGTGCAATGAAGAGGGATGGCCCAATTGGCTCTATTCAAGGGTTAGCACCTTATTCCTTGTGACTTTGAAAGATATGACCTGATGAACCAAATGAAATTAAACAGAATAGCAGCCTTTATGGCAGACTTGTTAGGCCAGAATATCCAAGCATGAGTGAAAGCTTTTGTCATTGAACAAAATACAACTCAACTTTTTCCAGTTCTTTCAGTCTCTCTGGGTAGCTTCATTTTGTTGAAAGCAGTCATCCCTGCTAACTCCCTTCTGTGAGAACTAACTACTCCAACTCCTTGACCACAATCCGTCTGACGAGAAACATTCTCAATACAACTTTGAAGCGACGAGTAGAGAGGTCTGACAATTTAGCCATTTGGGATGTATTTTGCATCTTCCTGCATTTGCTCCAACCTGTCTGATGATTTCTAGCAACTAAGTTTAATAAAACTTACAATCACATTAGTAAGTTTTTGCTAGCTGACAGAGCAAGTCTAGACATTCGTATGCAAAAGTAGAGCATGGAACAGAGGAGTTATGTCCTGGGAATTGATGACAGTTGTGCATTTCCTTCCACTCCCCCCTTTTTGAAAAATCTTGTCTAGTGCCATTTGGCACCTTTCATACCTAAGCGCTTCCTTAACTAGTAAGCATCTACTTTTGTAGTTGTAGGCAATAGCAAGCTGCACTTAATTTCCAGGGAAGCATACAGTTTACATGAGCCAGAGGGAAACACCTGCATCTCTCTGGTCTGAGTATGCCCATGGCTGCATATCAGATCAAAACAGCTGATGTCAAAGAGACACAGGTGCAGGAAGTTTGCTCCAGTGTTCATTTCCACAATATCCTTTTAAAGGGACAGCTTATCCTTTGCTAACTACACTTAGGAGAGCTGCTAACTGCTCATATGATTTTTTTTTTCCTAACATATGTTTTAACTAAATGCCACTATAAAATTACAGTTTGAGAAATACTGCATGCCATGCCAAAAACCTGACTTACTCCTCTTAAAATTTAGTCTTCAGAAACCATCTGTACTGTGACAACAAGGTGCAATACTGCTTCTGTCCAACCCAGTTAGAAGTTTTGCTGATTTATCTTATTCTCCACCATGGTGAAAACCACTGCTGTAACACAGAAAGGGCCTTCAGAAGGTTTCAAGATACTCTTCTACCAATTCATTAGTATATAGTGCAAAATATATAATTCAATTGAAATGCAAAAATAATTCCATGTATCAGGGAACAATTGCCAATGGGATATGTATTAATACTGAAACACAAGCACCCATTTACTAAAGCTACCTTCTCCAAAACTATATAACATACTGAAGGAGCAATTTCTCGCTTAAACATTGTCTGAGTATTTCCTCAGGAACTCCTTGCCTTCATTAAAGGAAATCTAAGGCTAACATTTTTCTAAACACAGGTACAAGCCCTACAGCAGCAGGAAGACCATCACAGTCCTATACCAGCCTGGAACAGTCAAGTCCACTACCTCTGTCCAGGGAGCACACTGAGTACCTGGACTAGGTCCCAGTGGTGCAGCAGCAGTCCGTGTTACTATTACCCTCTGTCCTGGTTTGAGCTAAAACAGGACCAATTTTCTGTTCAGTAACTTTACTTTTTAGCTAGGCCTCTTCTAACTGCTGAAATTAACAGCATGTTGTGCAGAAAACTGTTCGCTCTCAGAGTGATAAGACCCATGTTTATAGTTGATGCCAAGGAATGGGATGCAGAGAGGCTCCTGCTTATACTTATTGCTATAACACCCAAGGGCAGCCAACTGTGTTACTTGCCCCGTTGGAGGGTCGGAAGCAGAAAAGGATAGAGGGGTCACACCTGTGGGGAGGAGCGGACAGGACAGGTGACCCAAAACTGACCAACAGGGTATTCCATCCTGTCTGCCTCATGCTCAGTATAAAAGCTGAGGGATCAAAGGGTCAGCTCTCTTTCTTTAATGGCTGGCATCCGAGGAGAACTGTCTGTTCATCTGCCTTGGATCCCAATCCTGAATCCAGTTCTCGTCAGTCACTGAGTCCAGTCTGGGACTTCCCCAGTGCCTGCTGGTGATGTGATTGTCATCCTGGGAGCTTGATACAGTTTTTTATATATATACACGTCATTATTTTCTTTTTTATTATTTTACTATTAATATTTCACTAAAGTAGTTAGTTCCTTCTAAACTCGTAAATCTCTCTTTTTTCTCTCTCTCTCTCTCTCCTGCCTCCCTTCAAAGCAGAGCAGGAGAGGGAGAGAGCGTGCATCTGTTGTTCCGCCTGATTGGGCCAATCTGGCCCAAACCACGACACCCTCCCTTCAGCTATTGCCTCACCTGCACCAGTTGTAAGCAATACTTGCAAACAGAAATGGAGCAGATCACATTCTTGCACAGTATGTGCCTCAGTGCAAAGAATATACTACATTAGCTCAAGGCAGCTCCAGCAGCATTTTAAACCAAATAATTGCACGTTCATTTTAAATGTGTGACCAGAGGACCTGAGAGAAGGCAAGAATACTTAAAATCATCCGCACCAGATTTTTCATTGTCTGCTGCTTCTTTTGACAAAGGTGATGACAAGCTTTATTAGATGTTACTTGCTCAAAACATAAGCAGTGACAGTCTGTAGAGGAAGGAAGAGGACGTGAAGAATACAAGAGAAACTTACACTATGCCTATGTCAGAAAACAAGTAGGAATACATGTAAAAAGTTGGGTAGCAGAAGTGAGGTGATACAAACAATATTTTCTAAAATAACCCTTTGCTTCCAACAGTGCAGAACAGATGTTTGTACTAATGGAATGATCATACTATGGCTCTGAAATAAATCAAAATCTATCAAAAGGAAGTCACCGTAGGAAAACAACAGAATAATTCTAGACAGTAACACCACCACTGTTTCTTTTCTAGAAAGGTTCCCTCTGCAACTGTTTTACTAGGTACAGCACACAAGACAGCAGCATGGCACATCTAGTAGTTCATAGTTAAACCAATGAATAAATGGTATTTGAATATATCCATGCTGACTTGAAAACTCAGTGAGGGACTTCATTTCTGCATATAAATGCACACATGCAGGTGCATACAATCAAGAAGAAATGTAATAGCGTTTCTATTTTTAAGATAACTTCAGAAATGGAAGTTGTAACATGCAACAACTGCACCAGTATTACTTCTTTGCAATTCATGTTTCCTATTTCAGATGTCGCTGAACGCCTCACAGCAAGCTTTCTCACTGGTTACTTCTTAAGGTATGATGCTCCTTGACCCTTTTCTTTTGTAAAACTGCACACTTTTTGTTGAAGTGAAAAACAGCCTAATTTGAGCCACAGTAGTAAAATCCAGCTTCAGAAAGCATCATCATAAAACCTGAAGCTGTAGAGACAGGCATCTTTTAATGACAAACGTCTCTGGTAAGTAAGCCCACTCACAAATGACTGAATACATCTTTAATCTAATATCTAAAGCATTTTAAATTATACACAACTACTGAAGATCCTTTGCCAAAGTGGTTTTGGCACAAAGGAAGAGATGGATATTGAGCATACAACCACTGGACTGGGTCAGACAGAAAGGTCAATCCATCTCCAAGCTCTGGCTGACAATACCAGACAGCAGACGCCTTTTTGGCACAGTTATCATATCTGACTCTGACGAAAAGCACACCTCCCTTGAAAAGGACTATCGCGCCCTTGTCAATTTTCTCTTACCTTAAAGCCACCTAACAACTACTAGTAAATACCTGTTTGAAAAGGAACCTTTTTTGAGGAATCCATGACGTAAAGTTCCATCTGTCACCTGGGTGATCTTTCACTAGGTAAAAATATCCCTATTTCAGAGGGATAAATCTCATCCTCAGCTTTCATAACCCCCCTCCACTGGCTTACAATAGCGCAGACTAACTGTCCTTAAGCATTTTGGCAGTCTCCCTTTCCAAAATAGGCACCACTGACATAAAACATCTTACAGCAAGGACTCACATTGCTTGCACTGTTCCTTTTAAAAATCAACACCATGAAAACTATCCCCAGGCACTACCTCACACAAGGGAGATACGACTGCCTGATTCAGACTCGTTCACGGCTTACTGTACCCATCCTGCCTGTTGGTCCACTGAAACAAACCAACCAAACGGCTCTTGCTTCACAGCCTTCAATTCCAACTACTCCCTAGTAACATCCACAGACACTTTCCCAAGGTGCCCTTCAAGCTAATGAAATCTCTTTAAAGCTACCTCACCCATTGAGCCTCTCATCTAATGTTGCCCATGACTTAAGCAGTCTGCCAGTAGGTAGGTGAATACCTGTCAAGCCAACTAGTATTGAATACTGTTTGTTTAAATCTGTCTTTCTGTATCCATCAAGATTCAACAAGACAACAAGCTCTGGAGGACTGGAATTTTATTCTATTGGTGCAGTCCAGCAGCAGAAACCAACCAACCCAACCAATGTTTAAATTCTGGAAGAGCCGAGGGAAAGAAGCTTTTTTTCTTTTTGCTGGCAAGGGAAAGCAGTTAATCTTCGAGTTTTCACTGAAAAGAGCAGCAGAGAATAAAAATCTCTCTGCAAGTTGATCAAGTACCCACCACAGTGGGTAAAACAAACTGCCGAGTGACGTATAACAGGATCTCTGCAAAGGAATGCAGGGTCACGATACACGCTATCTTCCACAATGATTTATGCCTTTAAAAAAGTTGTAAAAATCAGGGGATGAAGTAGGTGGTCATGTCACTCTCTTTATCTAACAAGTCTGCACCGATACAGAGTACTGAACTAGACTGACTTTCATGACAGCATTGTCAAAATCCACAAAAGTATCGGTAACAGATGACTGAGCTGCATGCTTGCAAATGGCTACTTACTACTTTTCCTGCACAGGCAGGAAGAGATTCTGTTCACTGAAAACTTTACAGTACTGCAGATGAGCTTGTTTGCTCCACGTGTGTTCATCCCCCTTCAGTCTCTGTTCAAACTGGCAGAACACCCTCTGGAGAGCATGATCCCCAGTGTGCATCAGGTTTCTCATCAACACTGACTGCTTCGTCAGAGCTTGCCTCTGGAGAATATTTTAGTTACATTATGCTAGAATTTGGCAACAGTCCTGGCATTTAATTAAACAGCCGTTTTTTGAAGCAAAGCCCACAGTAGGGCAGACCAAGAGACACAGAGGCCTGATGATGTGCCTCATAACAGCTCTTCCCTTACGGCCCAGTACTGATTTTGTAAGCAGTCCTGTTCTACCCGGAATGCAACATTTCAGATCACTGGGGGCCTAAAATCAGACTAAAGGGGGTGGTCTACACCCAGCAGTACAAAAGCTAGTCACATTTTCCAAGAACAGTAAAAACCGTAGTTGACATTGACTTCAGGCAAATAAAGCTGTACAGCCAGTACTAGGAAAAGATGGTCTGGGTCCTTCCAAATTGCCTTCTCCTATGAGAAGTAGTCCACAGAGTAGCCACACCACATTTCCCTAGACACCTACAAATGTAAGACCCAACAAGAAGATAACAAAATAACAAGCATCACTGACTTTTTTAGGCGTTTTTACCTAGAAAGTGACTTTTTCCCCATGTTACAGAGAAAGGCCAGCACCACTGTAACAGTTTAAAGATCTCTTGCTTTAACGTAGAATACCTACCCCTGCTGCCAGGTCTGGAAGATAGTTTTAAAACTTCATTCCTGTGATCTAGCATTACAATTTCTAGTTTCAGCCTTTTTTCCCCATGACTGATTTATAACCCCATGAACATTTGTAGAGGAACCAAGGATGACTCCCCAGAAGCACACACAGAGTAAGCCCATCTGCCCAGAACATCTGTTCTACCTCTGGGAGACAAGACCCGCTTCTATTTTCACAGTCCTGAACAAAACAGTCTTAAGGGAAGTCTACACGGAAGGTAGAGTTCCCACTTTCTCCAAGCACTCCAACAGCAATTTCCTACAGATGTTCTGGTTTAAATCAACATTGCCATTCTGGCCCTCTAAATAGGATCTTTTACACAGGTTCTAGCATTCTTTTATCAAAAATACTTTGATGTACAGCAGCCTTTCCTCTACCTTCAGCTATACACCATGCCATGCTGACAATCCATGGCCAGTTTAGACTCAAGCAATACAGTCTTGATCCTCTTATTAGCTACCTCCAATTAACGAGATGCCCACTAGAAATTTTACTGTGATGGTTTCCCTGCACTACTTGGCATTTTGCACCGCTGAGTTCAGGCCACATCAACTCTTCCACTCCACAAAGTTCTTCCACTGTAGTATGGTATAGCCCTTTTGCAGCAGAGATGTTTCCCATTGTTACAAATTGCAGAAGCTCATCTAGTTCAAAAGCAATAATGAAAATGTTAGTCAAGATAGGTCTCCGAGGGAACAGCACTAGTAGCATCTCCATTGCGGTAACTCCCTCTTGAAAACAGCTTATTATACTCTTCACATCAGCCAAGCTTTTGTTCTCGCTCAAAGACAAGTCTCATTTAAATCCCCATATTTTCTTCCCCAACAGGAAGCTGTATAAGAGGATTTAATTAAATTTACATAGGCAAGGCTACTGCAGTAGATGTAATCAATTGTCTTACATTTCAACTAGAAACAACCCACCTTTGCCAAGACAGCATCTCTTGTCTGAGTTCACATTTAACTCTTGTGCTTGATCTCTTGCTTTCAAAAATGCACAGAATTGGATGAGATGAAAATCAGGCCAACTACCTGAATCAATTCTTTCCCACTGAGTACTCAATTTCTCCCTTCTCTACTCAAATCACCACCATCTGCTCCCCAATCTGAGAGGCTACCAGAAAACTGCTGCTGTACAGTTTTGTTTTCTTTGCAGTTGTTAGCCTATGGTAAAGAGAGCTTTGGGCCTCTACAACAGAGGATCACCACTCCAGGCAGAAGAAGATTCTGAAAGAGAGCTGAAAGTTTACACAGACAAACTGTGTGTGAATTTTGTTTCCTTTAGCCCTTGACAGGTCTGCAACAGGCAGGATCTGCACAGGCTGGCCTCACTACTTGAGAAAATTCTGACTACAATGGCAGTAATGCTTGCATGCTCAGAAGCTAATGCCTCATCCCAGGAGACAAGTTTGCAAGGGCTACTCGTGGTAGGGGAAAAGCAGATGGGGCAGCAAAGAGCTGGCCAGTAGGAAAGACATTGTTCTTTGGAAGATGCGCTCCCCTTTTTGAAGTAAGCATCAAACATAAACAACCTAAGGCAGAGCTTCCGTTCATTAGGGAACTCAAACTGATGTAGGTTTGGTTTTGCTATCATTTTACGCTGAAGTTCAGCTGGACAAAAAGACAAGTTTGAAAATATAACCCAGCAGCATCATGTTTGACATAATGACAACCATTACCATGAGCATTACAAAAACGTTCCAGCTTCCTATCTGAACTGTCAATCATTAAACTTTCTTTAATGGCATTTGGAGAGAAAAGGAAGAATAAGACATCAAATATGTGACAGATCTATTCACAGGTCTCCTCTCCCTTAATCAAACTTCTCTCAATCCAATCTAAAAAACAAAACAAAAAAAACCCAAAACCAGAAAAAAAAGAGTAACAGTTGCTACCAAGAACACCAGGTCAAGTGAAGATGCACAAAGCTAATTTATGGTCATAAAATAAACTTTAACTTCTAAAGTTAGTCAACTGAGATTCATACTTGCACATGTAAAAATTGAAAGCTAAGCACCCACAGAAAGAAACAAACCCCACCCCCCAAAGAAACCCCACAAACAAACCAATAATAGAAATAATACCTGCAGCTGAAATAATTGAAATGTTATGAAAGTCAAGCTGCTTGCTTTAAGTTTAACAAATGTTTTCAAGAATACCTGATTTTGGTGAACACTGTAGCACTCCAAACGTATGAAACTTTGTACGTTTGGCCATGAGAACCCATTAAATTGAGCAGTTTCCAGACAAAGTACCTTACAGGGAAGATGTGAAGTTGGACTGTCTTTACAAGCACGTTGCATGTTCAAACAAAATTTTACGGGAATTGGGAACCTTTTAAAAATTTATCTGCTGTATACAATAGCTGCAGTATGGTATTATAAGTCATTCTTATGCCAAGATTGGATTTCTATAGGACACAGCAGTGAACACTACATTTCAAATTTAATCCCATATGACATATCAGATTTTAAATTCTTGTATGCATAGTCATTTTAACTCTGAAGAGACAGACATTTTTAAAAAATTGAGGCTAAAATTCTCCACAAATATCCAACTACCTAAAGGCTGTCAAAATTCATATGACTGCAGTGACTTCAAAACGCAATTAAAGACATCTTGAAAGCTGGTACTCATTGTGAACACAGTTTCTACTGCCAAGATTAATAACAGCAGATTATTTTTCTCCATCTATTTGAAACCAATACTAACTGTATTTCCTGGGTCGTGGCTATGACTGGGCCAGTAATTTCCATTCTACCTAAGCAAGAGGCATTGGGAGTCCTGATGACCTTGAGCAAACACCCGTTTCTGTACACCCACATTTTAGATGAAGCTTCTGGAACGTGTTTCCACCAAAGACTACTATTAACTTGCTATGTCTGGAGTAGAGAGAAGTACTGTGGCAGGCAGGCAAGACAGAACACAGCTGAATTAAAACAGAGAAACACATTTGCTTATACAAAAACTTACGCCACTTAGGACCAGCAAGGTAGAGGTGTCAGATCTCATCTCAGAAAGTTCTCCTCTCAATCTCCTTTCATCAAAAAAGTAACTACATATGTACTGGTAAGTGATATGCATTGGTTGGATACCTTACAATATAACTACATTATTTCAACTACTACTTACATTTGAGTCAGAATTCTTAAAGAAACACTGAAAGTTCTAACTACAATCTGACTTCATAATGGGTTACAGTATATGCTTGATGTCAGGCATTCCCCACCCCATTTCCAAACTCACTCAGAAGCAGTCACAATGGCTCTTTGCATTCCATTGTCAATTTCTTTTTTTTAACATACAGAATCTATATGCTTATTTTTCTTTCGTGTCAAAGGTTCCAATGGTTTCATTAAAGGATAGCAATTTTTAACGAGCCCTTTCTAAACCATAACTGCGTTATTATATGCCAATTATTGTGAGAATTAGTATTACAAACACTTCACAGTCTACATATCCTTTAGCAGCTCTGAAAAACAAGTTGCATTAAAAGCTACCCAAGGACACCTGGGGTGTGAAAGTGAAAACTGTTGCAATGAGCACTAAGTGTTCCCTGTAACTACTCTGACTGCCTGGCAGACCTGCTTCAGAAAAACGTCCTAAGCAGCTAGAGCTCTTGTCATACTTGTGACTACTGAGGTCCATGTAGTTACCTATATCACCATCCTGATCTTCAGGCAAAACCATATTAAAAAACAGGGGCAACCATGATTACTAGTAAATACTTGATGCGTTGGTCAACTGCGCAACAGAATAAGCAAGTCCCAGGGAATAACAACAATTTATTACCAGGGCTTAACACGGACTGCTGTTAGTTCAAATAGTAGAGGTCTTAAACAGCCTAGACAGGCTGCTTAAGCTTCCGGGTCCTGTACCTGCTGCAGATGATTTGGACAAGAATATGAACAGAAACAGAAAACTCGTGATAAAATTCTCAACACAGGGACCCTCTAACAGAAGGTATAACTAAGCAGAAAACAAAAGAATTTATATGACTTGCTGTTAAAAATAAGCAAAATATTTAGCCTGATTTTCTTACAGCAGGAAGTCTGAATGCCTACTTGGAAACATTTCTGAAGACCCAGTCACACTGGGAACACACTGTTATATCTACTTATGCTGTCATTTTCCAGATGTTTCTTAACTATTTTTGATTTGTGTATGAAGTGAGAACCACATCTTACTACTATGTTTTTGGAACTTATCTTGACAATTCCCATAGTGGTTCTTATTAGAACTTTTTTTTTTAATTTTATTTTTTAAATGAATCAGTGACTGGTAAATCATGCAGATACTTTAGCTTTTAATAAAGACCTGATATTTAACTAAGAAGTAGTTGGATTGCTTTTGTATTTCCAGAATTACATAATCAACAGTATACCTAAAATTCAACCAACACATGTAGATCAAAAAACTCCTCAGGCCCAAGTTTCCCCTCTGCTTACACTTCTACAGAACAAGTTTCCTTGAAGCGAGTTTCCCCCAGTTTGAATCACCTATTACAGCTGTTCGCTAATTTGAGATGGGGAGGGCCAGGGCATGCAGAACAGTCAGTGTTTCCAGGTCCCAGTTGCTCTGTTTAATCCAGAGCATTAACACAGGTTCCCCAACGGGGGAAGCAGAGCCATGTTGACATGCCTGCAGGTATCTGACATCCAGCTACCAGGAGCTGTTACTGCCAGTAGACACAAAACGTGAACAAACGGTAACTGTAACAAGAATACTCCTTGGAGAAGAGCAGCAGATGCTTTTAGTAAAGTACCTAAGATATTTAGAGTACTTAGCATTCTTCTTTTAAGAGTATAGTCCAGGCGAGAGCAACAGTCCTCATTAGGTCTAAAGAGAAATGTGACCTACAGAATGTCAGAAAAAGTTAAGCCATTACTACCAGACATTTGTTTAGATATGGAGTATCCCACCTTGTGATGGGAAAGAACCTCTGTCCTGTATTACTCCTGTATTGCAGGAAATGCTCACCATACAAAAATCAGTATTCAGGAAAAGCAAGTCTAAGCAGAATTAGATGATTACAAACAGAGAGAGGGGCAAGTTACACAGCTTTGAGTCAGAGCTGTTATCAAGCTACAAAATCTGCTTTTTGCAGGATTCAGCCAATAATCACAGATAGTAAATGTATCCATTTGCCTGTCTTCTATCGTTACCAAGGCAGAAACATAGACCCTGCAATCCTATTCTTAAACCCCTGGAAAGACTTCAAGTCCATAAAGGAATTCTGCACAAGTTACTTGAAATTCATAGGCCAGATAAACTTTAGAAACTTTTGCTGAAGAAGTGATGTTCATTAGCAACAGCATTTCTTCCCCTGCAAAGCTTCTATGTGGACAAGGATCTCAGTTTAATCAATTATACCAGCAATAAATGGATTTTCCAATGGTACTTTACCTGATTTGAGGAAACAATCACAGCCTACATTTGAAAATCTTCTCTGAAGCGTGTCCAGAGAAGGGCAACAAAGCTGGAGAAGGCCTAGAGAACAAGTGTTATGAGGAGCAGCTGAGAGAACTGGGGTTGTTTAGCCTGGAAAAAAGGAGGCTGAGGGGAGACCTTATCACTCTCTACAGCTACCTGAAAGGAGGTTGTAGCGAGGTGGGGGTCGATCTCTTCTCCCAAGTAACAAACGATAGGACGAGAGGAAATAGCCTCAAGTTGTGCCAGGGGAGGTTTAGATTGGATATTAGGATAAATTTCTTCACAGAAAGGGTTATCAAACATTGGAAGAGGTTGTCCAGGGAGGTGGTTGAGTCACCATCCCTGGAGGTATTTAAAAGATGGGTAGACATGGTGCTGAGGGCCATGGTTTAGTGGTGGTTTTGGCAGTGTTACGTTGATGGTTGAACTCAATGATCTCTTCCAACCTAGGTGATTCTATGATTCTATGAAAATACCCTTTTCCCAGCATAAGCAAAACTAAAACTAAGAGGGCTTATACCTAGCTGGTAGATTAGCTCTGACTATACGTTCACCCTCAGTCTTACTGTTCTGAAGTAGAGACTTTCAGAAGAACAAGCATACCTTTCTGCATGCAAACAGAGGCTTAGACTTACAGAGAGTCACTCTCAGTGAAAGTTGTCCCAGCCGGACCCATCAAGTCCAAGCCAGGGCTTGGAGCTACAGCAGTCCCATGTGATATGAGCAAAGTATTGGAGAAAAAGCTATTTCAGGGTAAGATGAACTCAAGCAACAATACGCTTCAAAGCTTTTACTGTAAAAGTGTTTTATAAAACCCATCCCTTATTGAGAGCTATTGAAAACAGATGAACAATAAAAATGCTTATGCAGGAAAAATAAAAAGCTTGGAAAAAGGCAGCTTTATTTCTTATGGTCCATAAATCCAATAGTTAGGGATGTACTATAGATGTGACAAAATTGAATTTCCAGAACCCTAGGAGGGTCCTTCATCGTTCAACGCAAATTCATGGAGCTTCAATTAATTTTCTCACCTTGAAAGGAGCAGTTCACACAACTAGGTTAATACATTGTCACACACAAAGGCTGCACTTTTGGAGTAGAGCTAGAAAAGCAGCAAACAGCAAAGAAAAAAACCAAACTCACCCTCTCTAATGAAATTTCTCATATTGCTGCTGCTCTGGGGCTTGATCACAAGGTGTCAGAAAGAAATATTTTCAAGTAACTGTAGTGATGCATGATCACAATTTGCAGGATTTAATTTTTTAAACAGAAAATTATGACTGAAGCTTTTCATTTCTACTGACTACTGTAGTCAGTAGAACTGTACTATTTCAAATAAACAGCAGTGAAGACCTAACAAGAAAAGTACAGCCACATATTTCTCATTCCTGCTTCAGGTATCAGTCATACCCCTAAAAAAAAAAAAAATTCTAGCTTATAGGTTCTGTCAAATAACTCTTCATGTGATTCCATTAAACCATTCTTTCTTTGGGATTCACTAAGGTTTACTGTGGAGGATAGGGCACCAGGCTACAGGGATCTCATTTCAGCCAGCACATGTATTTCAGGCTCTGTGCAAAGTTACTTCCAGGAACGTCTTTAGAGAGAGCAATCTTACCCTTTTCTTCCAATTCCTTTGTCTGCCACTGTTGATAACTGCCATTAAGATTTTAATTTAAATCATTAATCATTGGACACACACACACAGTCACTACACAAACCCTAAGCTCTCAGCCTTGAGAGATGAACATCACCTGCAGAGTCAGTACACAACATTTCTTAGGATAAGAGCAAAGAATTAGTATTAAACTCCATGACAGGGATGTAACAGCATAACACGCGGAGTCTCTCCCTGATGGAAACCCATACAAAAAAGTATTGCTCTGAAGGACAAGCGCTCAGACACCCACATGTTAGAGGAAGGGAAGTAGTCCCACAGCAGCACACTCTCACAGGTCAAGTAGACGTTTTGGGTTAGCAGAAACCATGCCAATGAATCCCAAGGAATCAATCACCATTTTAGGTTAGTATCAACCGAAAATAAAGATGTTCAAATCTAAATAGCATTTTTACATCACACATGTGCAAACAACATTTTAAGATAAAAGTGGTACTTTGCTACAAATGAGGCATAAAGTACTTTGCAACAATTTATTTTATTGTTATTAAACATTCAAAGAAGCAGCAACTCTAGTCTGTTTACTATGGCCAAATGCCCAGATTTTAATTTTTTTTTTTTTTCATGCATCTGTTTAACCTAAAAATTGGACAATTTAGGCTGCAAGAAAACAGAAGGCAGAAAATGCAAACAACTTTGCCTTGAGGAGAGGGGGCTTGCAAACCTGGCAGGTCATTTATCTTTACAGCAACGTAGGTGAAGTTTTGCCAAGACTGGAGATTCCCAATTAGTTGAGACAGTACAGGATCATCCAGTATTTTACATCAATTTCCTCACACTTAGAATATCTGTCCTTAGCATCCTCCACTACCATCTGCAACTCTAACTAGCAAGAGGAAATCAAGACCATTTATGCCACTAAGTGAAAGTGGGGAAAATGCTGCCTACAAACTTGCCTGCAGCTTTGGTACCTACTTGAAAATGCACCTACAGTTAGATTTTGGGAGAGACGAGGAGAGATTTCGCCCTTTTCTACTTGATAATCTGGCTCTGAAGCTCTGGCTTCATTTCCCCACTCTGTTTTTCTGGAATGAAGGAGCCTTGATCCAGTTCTGTCACTAGATTTATGAGAAATCTGCAACAGAGACCCAGTGGGCAGCAAGGCCCAGTTCTGTCACTCCTAAATTTTCCTTTGCTTCAGAGCAGTTTGCTGGCTGCTATGATTTAGTTGGCCTTTCTTATTTCCTGTGCCTCTCACAGACAATAAACAGAAATATTCCAGACATTGCTTTTTGTCTGGATCCCAAGAAGCATTTTCAAAACAACACAAGCACTTGCAGTGCCCACTCTCCCACACTTCTCCTCAAACTACACAGCAGATGAGAAATACTTATACTCCTCTGAGGAGACAACTGTGCCATTAAGGAGGGAAGAATAGCTTCTTAACCACTTCACAATTTGCTCAAAAGGGATTAGGAGGTAGAAGGGCAAGTTCTTCAAGATGTTAAACACTTCTGGACAGCCTGAACTACACTAGTACAGGAAAAAAACCTTACCTGAGCTGCAAAGAGTCAAGCAGCAGTTGCAGCCAGCCAACCATCTCCACATGGGAGCATACCTAAGGTTTTATTTACTTTGAAGACAGCCATTGAACAACGAGGAACTGATGTCAGACTTTACAAGAGGGCAGCAGGCAACTGGATTGACAGTGAATCCAAGGATCAGAGAATCAGAGACAACCAGTGATGTTTGTCTCCTGGAATACAATAAAGCGAATCCAGACCCATCTTAGATTGATGTTTGCTTTCAGCTGCAGAGAGACAATTTGAGAAGCAGCTCTTGAAGGAAATTTGACCCAAAGTTACAAACTTAAATTCCTTTGGCAGCTTCTGGATGGATTCCTTACCTGTTCTGTTTTCAACTTCATTCAATCGTTCAAAGCCCTACCTGGAAAAATGAGAACATCTTTCTTACCTAATATTAGCTGTTCCAAGATTGTTGCAGAGCTTTGTAGCAGTTCACACTGCAAGATGGCACAGGAAGAAATTGAAGTGGAAAGCTTTTTTTAAAAATACTTTTGAAAGCCTTTGTGTCACTTACCTAAATGTTGTTATCTAATCATAAGTCCATTACACTTCAGAATAAATCTTTATGTAAGTGACAAAGCAACTACAAAACATAAGATAGGAAGAGTTCTCCATTTACCACTCACAACTGATGTGGTCTCTTCAGAAGCATTTTCTTATGTCTACTGTAAAGAGTCAGTGTTCAAGAAAAATCAACCAATTATACTCTTCCCAACTTAGAAAGCACTGAAGGACTGCCTGACATGCCAGATCCTTGAAGTGTCTTGGGCTATGACCAAACAGGAAAGGTAACATTAAGCTACTCTCGTTCTTTTTACCTATTGGGAAAGAGAGAGATTGAAGTCCTTTAGTAAATGGAAGAGAGCAACAAATTTGTTTAAGTTCACAAAAGTTATGATTGCACAACTCCACTTTATAGGAGTTACTCTGCTACTGCTCAGATGCAGCAGCTCTGTCTCCTCCATCCCAGAACACCAAAGAGTCCCAGGGGAATACCCAGCCTATTGCACCTGGTGCCTCATCTCATCTCCACCAGAAGAGCAGCAAACTAGGAACACTCTTTTTAATTCCCCAGCTTTCCAAAGGGTATAGCTCTACAAAAAACGACTAAGGCTGTCACATTTCACTGGGTCAAGTCAATGCACTACATTAATCTATATTAACACAAAGCACTACTGTTAGCATTGTTTGTATATATTGAATACATTCAAATACAAATTACATTCCACTTTTAATGAAGGTACTGCTAAAGCTTTTAATACTGGGGAAGGGTGTTTGTGGATATAAACTTGTTTAAAAAAGCAGACAACACTGGTGAAAAGAGCACCACCTACATAAAACCCATCAGAGTTGAAGATGTATGCATCTGGTGAAGAGCACAGATTTTGCCACAGTTCCTTTGTTTCTCAGCCTCACAAAGTCAGAGGGCATATCTTTTCCTTTCCTCCTCTGCTGAAGCTATGAAAACATTATGGTAAACTGTTTATGAAAAATGCAATTAGTTGGTTTCTGGTCTGCTGACAACTAGAATTATCAGGACTCAGCCGATGCATTTCAGAAGATAACCAAGATTTAATGACTTTCCTGTGCAACTGATGTGGGCTAGGCAGTCTCAAGGAAAGTACATTGAGTATGGTTTCCAGTCTCCTTAACACATTTCATTCTCGCATCACTTGTGCTGGGTTGTTTGCATTTTTTCTTAAGGCACAGCTTAGTACATTTGACTGTCCTTATCAGAATATTTCACTTTAATAAAAAAATGTAATAACAATACAGTTCCATTACTCAAATGAAATATTTGAGAAATAAGCCATCCATTTTAGATCACAAAAGTAAATGCTGATCACAGAACACTGAAAATCATATTCTCAGCCTTAACTCTTCAAAGCTATTTTACTGGAACCAAATGAAAACTACTTTGAGGATTCTTACTGGAATTCTAGAGCTTAAAATTTTAGAAATTCCATTAACTTAGCACATATACTAAGAAGAAATAGGGGCTTGAAGCAAGTTGTGAATACTTTTTTTTTTTTTTTTTTTTAAATGGCCAGTTGGAAAAAGCTGAATACAAACGTATCCCAGAGCAGTATTGCACTGTTATCATACAGTTTCCGGAGAGTGTACTAAATCAAAGCGTATTAGAAATCACTGAAAACCCTGAGAATTCTTTGTCCTTGAGCTCTCGCATTGCTCGTCCTGTACCTCCAACACTGCTACAGGTTACAAACACAAAGATCAAAAGCAGATTTGTCATGTACAACTGAAAATAAAACACAGGACACTTGTTTAAGTGTGGTCATGATGCCTATGAGTCAAGGATTTGCGTGAAAGACTGAGGAAGTCCAGAGATACCACCCCCTTCCCCACTCTGCCCTTCTTTACCTGGGTACATAAAACAGGCTTCCTCATCATCCACCTAGGACTACAGGCCTAGATTACTACATACCAACAGGTGAGCTTGGTCTATCCTATTCATTATAGACAGTTTTTGTACTGGACTGCGTTTGTTAGCTCTGGAGAATACTACCTACTGGAAGACTTTACCATGTGAGGTAAAGGACTCATCTTGTATAAAACAGTTGCTTTTGGGTATGAGCAAGCAGGTTTGAGGGCCCTCCTCACAGGGCTGCCCAATGGCCAAGTACCACTGCTTTCAGCCCTTGGTAAATACAGGATTTGCTCAACTAACAAAGAAAAACTTAGAAGAATGAGTTCTACTGATTATACAATGATTTCATCCATACTCCACTTGCTACCCATAAACCAGCATCTACAGGGTTAAAGCAAGATTGTGTGAGGATTCTTCTTCTCTCAAGTGCATAGTTAGAGACCCAGCCTTGGCTCAAAAATACCTCCTAAATTTTCAGAATCCTTCACAATTTGTCTTACATTTCCTCAAAACCATGGATGGCTAGCGTTAGAAATAAGGCAGTTATCAGTATGATTCAGTTCACAAAATGACCAGGCTCTGTGTCCTGCTTACCACATTCCTTTCAGCCAAGTGCCGATACCTCAATTAGGACGAAAACTGAGGAAAACATGGGTAGGATTAATTGGTGCTTAAAACGCACAAACAGACAAACCACACAACCACTAACAGCCAACTCTGCTGCGTGAAAGGCTCCTGTGTCTGACTAGACTTGTTCTGGTTTAGATTCTAATCCTGTGGAAGCCAAACTTCACTTTCTAGGAATGTTTTTGCTCATGTAGGGACTTAATGAAGAAACCCTACACTTCACTGAAGGACACAGCCAGGGGAAGGGCGGGAGGAGATCTTATTCACAGAAGGGCATGAATTTATTTTCTACAGAAAATGGGGCCTGGCAAAATGAAAGCAGAAAACCCAGAAAGGAACAGGTCTGCAACATTCACTTGTGTCCAACTTCTGCTGCCAACATTTCTTCCTGTGCTCAAAAATCGTAAGCAATAAGGTAGTTCAGTTCCGCCTTGTTACCTGACCCACAACTAGAGAAACATGTACCATTTTTAAGATGCTGGGCCATCATTCCAGTTCAGCTCTCAGAGACAGAAGTACAGCTTTACACACTATGTATTTTCATGGTGAGAAGCAAATGACATCATTACCAAAGCCCTATATCAAAACACAATATTTCAATCAATAAATTCCTGGACAACCAAAGAGAAACTAACCCTTCCCCTTACTCACAGTTCCCATGCTACTTCTTGATAACCTGTTAGCCCACTCACAGTCAGGTAATTTCTCAGATATGAGAAAAAAAACTGTCTCGCATACAGCCTCTTGAAACCAGAGTCAAAGCAGGAAAAATTAGTAATTGTTCGAGGGAAAGGAAGTCTCACATTCACCTTTGTTCCAGCAGTTCCTGGCAAGAGAAATAAATACCCACAACAAGCATTCATGTTTCTCCATAAAGACAACCACGCAGGGCAACAAAAGGTACACCCACAGGGGAATAAAGAGCAATAATTTCCCAAGAGAAATGAAGACATAAGCAAAATATTCTGCTCATGCCTAATGAGTGCCAAAGAAAACTTCATACTGGACTACACTGTATAGCCTATACATACAAATGGAAAGAAAAACTGTTTTTAAAAACTCACCCCTAAAATCTTTTATGTTTCAATGTTTTAATCCAGGCACCGGGGATATAGTTCTGATCCCAATATCTTTCATAGACTTGATTATGTGACAGGGCATTTAATCTTCCATTCTTTCTAGAAAGCTACCCCCTCTCCCACACAGAATGAATGTTCAAGGAATAGATATTGTTAACAGGTGAATTAACCTAAAGGTAGCTTTTTGGTACTAAAACCAAAATGTGAATTCCATTGTCAAGTAACATAAGATGTAGTAATACCCAAAACACCTTGTGTTGTACATGACTTTAGTTTTAAATAGAAGATTCTAAACTGAGAAGGATCTACTAGCACTTTAGAGCATTAAAAATTAACTGTGTCATCTGGTAATGATTGGTTTTTGTTTTCAGAAGACAATTTAAGACAATCGTATTTCATTATTTCACTCATGAAAAATAAGCTGTTTCTCTAAACTTTAATATTAACCTACCCCTTGCACCATAATTTAAATGGGGGATTTAAGTCCTTTTTGATCCAATTCTAGAATATATGGAAAGAAGCAGATCTTTACACCAGCAGAATATAGATTACCGTCAAATATTTTTACCAGTCACAGCTACATCAACTCGAAAAGTGCAGAAGTTATTTCCTACCATAATTAACAAAAACATAATATCTTAATTAAAACAACAATCTTCATTTTCTAGGAGAGCAAAAACTATGTGGATCCTGGGCTAGCTGCTACTTCTGAAACAAACAAAACTCCACAGAAGATGGTTTTCGTGAAAGCACAGACCATTTATTCTGCCAGAAACAGCAACAGAAAAAAACAGAGCCAGATTCTACTACCACAACTCTTTGGAGGATTCTTCTATTTTATCTGTTCTCTGCCAAGGGAAAGCATAGTCATTGAGAAAGAGTGAGTTTCTTTATACAGTGGAAATGAAGAGTTTTTTCTAACCTTACTAATATAAGGTAAAAATAAATTATAGCTTAAAAACTGCAAACTGTTTAGAGATACTCAACTACTGTAAGACAGCCTTAACACTTGCCAGAACTTGCTACAGTTGAACTCTATTGCTTCCGAAAGCCTGGTAGTACCTTTTGTAAACATAAGTAACCAGTAGAACTAAAGCAGGATCAAGTTAGGGAGCATTTAAAAAAACTGGACAGACACAATTCCATGAGACCTGATGGGATGCACCTCTGAGGGCTGATACCATGGCAAGGTCACTCTATTATCTTAGAAAGATCATGGCAATCAGGAGAGGTTCTTGAGGACTGGACAAAAGCAAAATTCATCCCTATCTTCAAGAAGGGCAGGAAAGACAATCTAGGGAGCCACAGGCTGGTCAGCCTCGCCTCAATCCAGGAAAAGTGACAGAGCTTCCTGGAAAACATTTTCAAGCCAAGAAGGTGATTAGGAGTCATTAGTGTGGATTTATAAGTGGAGGTCATACCTGACAGACTGTCACGGTTTGAGCAACACAGGACTAATTTCTCTTAAAATGCTTGGGAAAATTGCACATTTAGAAGACTCTAGTGTCTGAATTTGTGAAAATATTTACTTTATAGCCAGCTATGGTGTATGGGTTTCAAGGTCTCAGTGTTTTCGAGCTCGCCAGGTGCAGGGATGAGGAGCAGCAAGACCCAGGCACTTGACCCAAGATGGCCAACAGGATTATTTCATACCGTGAAGGTCACATTCAGTATAAATTAGCAAGTTTGCTGCAAAGTTCTTTCTTCTGTGATGGCTGTGATCCTGAGAACTTCTTGCCCCGGTATTGTGCCCCTGAGGCCTTCCCTTCCTCTCGAAGCCGTAGTGCTTGCAGTGTCCGACATTTAGCTGTCCACTGCTGGGAGTGCACAGCTTCCTACTGATAGAAGTGGCTGAGTATAACCCTTGTATATTTTATATTGGTATTGGGATCAATATTAGTTCTTTACTATTATTAGTGTTAATTACTTAGTCTTATTCTATTAAATCTGTTTATATTTCAACCCTCTGATTTCCTTGTTTTTTCCTGATTCACCTTCCCAGGTGGGGAGAGGTCATCAAGTGACAGAATAAATGTATAAATGATAATAAATTGTTGTGGGTTTTTCAAACCATAACATAGACATCGATAATGAAACAACTGGGTCAGTGGATGAAGAGAGTACAGCAGATGTGGTTTATCCTGACTTCAGCAGGACTTTCCAACTCTGTTTCCCATAGCACCGTCATAGACAAACTGATGAAGTACAGACTAGCTAAATGGACAGTGATACAAACTGAAAACCAGCTAGCCTGCTGGGCTCAAGTTATTGTGATCAGCAGCATGAAGTGCAGCTGGAGCCCTGTCACTAGTGGTGACCTAGATGATGGGACAGAGTGGACCCTCAACAAGTTCACAGATGATACAGAACTGGGAGGAGTGGCTGATACACCAAAGGGTTGCTGCCATTCAGACGGACCTCAACAGGATGACAAATGGGCCAACAAGAGCCTCAGGAAGATATTTCAACCTGCACCCAGGGAAGTATAACCAGCTAGAAAGCAGCTTGGCAGAAAAGGATCTGGGGGTTCCAGTGAACAGCAAGTGGAACATGAGCCAGCAATGTGCCCTTGTATCCCAGCCTGCATCACTAGAATGAAGCATTGCTAACAGATTGAGAGAGATGATCCTCCTCCTCTACTCAGCACTGGTGAGGCTATATCTGGAATGCTGGGTCCAGTTCTGGGCTCCTCAGTACAAGAGAGACGCTGGAGAGTCTCCAGCAAAGAGCCACAAATATGATTAAGGGCTTGCAGTATCTGCCACATGAGAAGAGAGTTAGAGAGCTAGAACAACTTATCCTGGAGATGAGAGGGCTCAGGGGGAATCTTAGCAATGTGTAATAAATAAATAAATAAAAATCAGGAGACAAGACAGAGTGGAGTAAAGATGACAGAGCCAGACTTCTCAGTGACAGCCAGTGAACAGACAAGAGGGAACAGGCACAAATTGAAATGTAAGCACCCAAGCACTTACATTTAAACATAATAAAGCTTTTAAGTCTACAGGTGACTGAGCACTGGAACTGAGGCTGCCCAGGGATGTTGTAATGTCTTCATCTTTGGAGGTGCTCAAAAATGTGTCTGCACATAGTTCTGGGCAACCTGATCCAGTTGATTCTGTTTCGACCAGCGGGTTGGATCTGCAGAGACATCAATTCCAATCTATGAGTTTGAATACTTCAAGCTCTAAAGTAGACATCAAGATATGGCCAGGAGTTGATTGGAAAATGTCATAATGTAATTTTACTGTCTGCACTGATCTGCATTGGCAGTCTAATATTCCAGGACAAGAGAGGAATTCCTCAGCAAGAAGCTCTGCAGTAAGAGCACCTATGTTCTCAAATGCTGATAAAAACAGATGAGGACCTTCAAGCTTGTTGGCCACAGAGGAGTACAATCAAACATGAACTCAAGGAGGAAGGTCAGCTACTAGATCATCTTGACATACAAGAGCATATTGTTAGTTTCAACTTAATGCTAGCATGGCTAACTGGAATTGAAATCCTTCTGCTCTGAGGCTTTTATTTATACCTCTTTCAGTAAATCCTGAAGTTCCAAAAATTCTAAAAGCATGAGTCGTAGTAGTATAATATCAACAATTTTCACCACATATTTCAGCAATAGCTTATTGTTTCCATCATCTTAGGTTTTGGTTTTTTTTAAAAAAAAAAAAAAAGCTATGTTGATGTCACAAGCAACTTCCCTATAAACTGTCAGAGAAAAGGCAAATGGAACACAGAGAATAGAAATATGTTTTACTAGGTACTACAGAAAAGATGATCTGTTCAGTATTTCTGTTGGTGACCAGCTGTTGCTTTTTGTCTTGCACTCTAGTGGTGAGCTAGATTAAGTACTACCATCATTGCACCAGTGACAAAACAACAACATTTCATGACAAGAGCTCATGAGCACCATAAGAAACTCTCAAACACATGCACTTTCTGTTCATCAATTCCCACAACAGCTTTACTATCTCTCAAGGATAGGATTTAAATAAAATATTAGATCTTTAAGTAATTATTAAATAACTTAAGGAAAAAAACTGCAAAGCTCTCTATCCTATGCAGTCACACTTACACAGAAAGAGGATTGCGTGCAATCTGGCAACAAAGGGATATCAGAGCCTTAAATAGAAGGCCTGCTTCTCCACAATGCATGCAAGTCACACAAGCAATAAAAGCCTGGGCTCCCCACGAACTGAGAAGATTACACATGTAATGTGACAACTAGAGTTGATCCAAATTCTCCTTTCACTGTCAAACAAGCCTGTGTAACTCTGGATCAAAAGGGGTTCTTCCTAGTTAGCTATCATTGATATTTTGCCAGTGCTTCTGGCTTCTCCTTTTTCTTGTCTCAAAAAAAAAAAAAAGTCTGATCTCATAACAGCTCCTTTTATAATACCATCTGCAAATTTCATTAGTGTTTTTAGAGGTATAAAAAAGGAAATTGAGGAAGATAATTTTTTAAAATAGATTCACTGAAATGAGTATTAAAACACGTTCCTCCAAGTTAGTATGCTGTTTGAAATTACTTCGGTATAGTATTCCTGCAGCTATTCTACACATTTGTACACAAATCCTCAAGAAAGAAAGTGTCACATGATTTAAGATGTTGATATGACAAATTTACATATTGTAGGCAGGAATTTCCTGATTCAAAACACGGGCATGAAAGAGAGCTTCCTGTTTCTCTCTACTCCAAGGAGGGTCTTTGGAAGGGTTTACTAGCACAGCCTGCCTGGAATACAGAGCTCCAGGTTAAGTACTGCGCTGCCATGCACACTACTACAGCAAGGATATGATGGCAACATAAGTGACTACGTGACTCTTCAGCTCAAGAGTCACTATGACACTTATTTCTGAAAGTAAGTTGCTGTACATTATGCATTTTCATATCTCAGTTCTGAAGACAGATGTGTTAGAACAGACCCTTCACACTGAGCAAAGATCTACTAACGTCACAGCAATGATAATCCTGCTGCTGAATGAGGTGGGTACCCTGGTGATGGAGGATACAGAGAAGGCAGAGTTACTGAATGCCTTCTTTGCTTCAGTCTTAACTGCTAAGGCCAGCCCTCAAGAATCCCAGACCCTGGAGGTAAGAGAAAGAGCCTGGAGAAAGGAAGACTCCCCCTTGGTCAAGGAGGATGGAGTTAGAGAACATTTAGGCAAACTCAACACCCACTAATCCATGGTGCCCAACAGGATGCACCCACAAGCGCTGAGGGAGCTGGCAGATGTCATTGCGAAGCCACCACTGTCCATCATCTTTGAAAGGTCCTGGAGAACGGGAGAGATGATGCCTGAGGACTGGAGGAAAACCAATGACACACCAGTCTTCAAAAAGGGCAAGAAGGAGGACCCGGGAAACTACAGGCCAGTCAGCCTCACCTCCATCCCTGGAAAGG
>VFFE01008529.1:6101399-6140826 GCA_008921705.1 Burhinus oedicnemus | reverse complement strand
AAAGAATCAAAACCGCGATGTATCGGGGCGCCTTCCCCGCCCCGGTTTCCAGCCGGGGTGTCAGGGCAGGGGAGGCGGCTGCAGTTATAATCCACGGGCGGGACACCTCCCGGGCGCAGGCTCCGCCGCCCCACGGCCGGCGCTGAGGCTCCTCCGATGCTTCAGCGCCGCTCCGCCTTCCTCCTCCTCGCAGTCCCGTTGCTGCCGCTGCCGCCGCCTCCCCCGGGAAGCCACCTCCAACCACTTGTTGCCCGGGGAGGGAGGAAGGGGAGAGCCGCCGCCGCAGACTTTTGTTAGCGGCAGGCGCCTCCTCCCGGCGCCCAGAGCCGCCGGGCTGGGGGGAGGGATGGAGGGAGGGACGGAGGATGGAGCCGAGAGCCGGCCCCGGCCTTTAAAGACACAGCGGGGTTTGCCGGGCCCTCCCCGGGCTGCCCCGCTGCCATCAGGGTGGGCAGCGGGGCTGCGGAGGGGGCTGTGCAGCAGCGCTCGCAGGGACCCATCCAGGGCGGGACCAGGAGCTGTCTGCCCGGCTGCCCTGCCCGTGGGTGGGCGCTGCTGCTGGGGCACCTTCGTGGCACCCTCCGACGCCCTGCAGCTCTCAGAAGTCGTCGGAAAGTCAGCGTGTGTACGAGGAAGCCACACAGGCGGTCTGTTTACCCGTCCTTCCCGGCTTCTCCGGAGTTGGAGCTGTTTTCTCCTTTGCAAATAGGCTTCCCACAGACACTCCCGTGAATCACTCCTGGCCTTTGCCACCACATCGAAGAAAAAAACCCAACATCCCCAAACTAGCTGTTCAGGTATCCCATAGGGCTGGTGCTTTGAGATGAGATGTTTCTATTTAATTCAGCTTTCTTAAAAAACAGTTGCTGCTTCTTTCGCCCCAAAGGACAGACTCTTCAACCCTCAAGGCCACGAGGATTGCCAGGGAATCAGGAGCAATATGCGCCCATTCAGCTCAAACGTTAGGGCTGTTATCACAAACTCACCTACCATTACCAACGTCACCTAACAGGACATTGCATATCAGAAACGGTGGCGTATGCTCAGTGGCGTAAGGGACAGCACTGATGGGGTAAGGACCTTTCCCCAGGGCAGCCCACATTAACCACAGAATTGGGAATCACAGTTTTCACTATCGGGGGCAGGGGGGAGGCTGCAGCGCCACTGCCCCGCAAAAGGGGCTGGATAACAAGAGATGCTCTCGAATGGATGTGAGGGTAGTGTAGTGTGGACAGGTTAATACCCGAAACTACCAGTCCTGAGAGGATGCTTGCCCCCAAAGGGCTAACACTAAAACAACAAAAATAACAACAATGAAGTTTACTCAAGACAACTATTACACAGATTTAGTGGTAATCAGGGGTTACCAAAGGATGTTTGGAAAAGAGTCAGATTGAAAAGAAGTAAAAAACAAGGATGAAAGTTTGTGGCAGGTGGAGAGATCTTGGAGCAGGCACAGAGCAGCAGGCCAACCTGGTGTGATACTGCGAAAAGTCACCCCACCAGCATCTTGCTTCTGCCTGGGCCTGATGGCGCCGGCCCTCTGCCTGATGGCAGTTTGGGGTGTGACAAGCGGGGACCCACATCCCCGGTGTGCGGAGGTACCTGTGGCACATGCGTTAGCCAGTCGTAGGGAGCAGCACAGGTATGTGTAAATACACCTAAAATGTGGGTTACGCAGGTACCTGCAGGAGGTGTGTGCGAATAGGGGGACCCACACCCCCAGAAGAAGGGTGTGTGCTTGCAACCCATGCAGCCTGAGGAGCGGTGTGTCCACAGCCGTGCGTGTGTGAGACTAGGACTCGTTAGGATTAGTTATAGAAGGATCTTTAGAAGTTTATAGCTGTTTACTAACATTTTGCAAGTATCTACTATTGTGGTTTATGTGTTGTACTGTTGATCCTGATCCTCAGCACACAGCTCACTGATTGCCAGGACATTACACGTCCTTATTAAAAAGACAAAACCGCTTTAATCCTGATTTGATGTAAACCATGAGTTGAGCAATTTTCCCTGCACCACACTATGATCTTATATATGAAAAAGCCTGTCTTCCTAAATATATCACAACACACACTAGGCGATTACTGCATGTACAGATAAGTCTGAGCAAATTACATCTTTGTCAACATATGCAAATGGCATATGAAACTACAGAGGCAAAAGCAACAGTGCTGCCAGCACTAGAGAGAAATTTTCTAAACCCTGAAGTTTTGGGGACAAGAGGTTAACTTAAAAAGAAAAAATGTACATTTTCATTAAGAGGTGGGCCCAGTACCTGAAGCTGAAATGAGTACCAGCAGAACAAATGACTGACAAGTCATCAGGCAACATTAATTAGGCTCTAATCCCATTCGATAATGGTCATTTATGTTTCTCCTTGTGAAAAAGTTTTGGTCCTGATTCAAGATGACTACACACAGCCCTCAGTGACGGTCTAAGAAAATATTGCCTTCTGGGGTCAGACTCATCAAATGACCATCGCAGGGTTTTTGAAAGAAAATGTGAATTAGTGTAAAAATATAGTTTTCTGTAATCAAAGGTTAATTTCTAACCACTGACATTAAACAAACTGTACTGTGCCAAGGCAGGCAGGCTTTGACACAAGTGTCTGCTTTTAACATCCTCTGTTTTCTTTGTGAGAGCTACCTGTTCAGGGGGTGGGGGTGAAGCAATCTGCCTTCTGTAAAACGGTAAAAAATTATGGTGCGAGGTTAATGTTTGTCCCACATATGGGCCCACAAACTACCAACGAAGACATAGAACCAAGGGCTTTTTTTCCTGCCGTGTGACTTGTAGGGTTTGAGAAACCCACCCCAAACACTTCCTACGAGCTCACCTAGGGAGAGTAGGATGTTAAAGAAGAAACACTAGGGCTTTGTCCTGGTTTGAGGTAAAACAGAACCAATTTACCCAAACGACGGCAGGCTTTCTATGGTACAGCAGCCTACCTCTGTCACTCAAGCCCTCACCTCCGACTTGGCCATGTGCAGCTGTGGCTAGCATGCCCAGCCATACCATCCTCCCCCCAGTGGTACTGCGGGACAGTGCTGGTCCCCAGCTGTGGGAGAGCACAGGCAGGCTGAAACCAACACATGTCCCCGGTCCATGTGCAGCCCAGCTGCACTTCATCTTAGCCTGAAATACAGTGACGGGAGTAGCCACTGCAAACGACTCCCTAGGCAACCTCTCAGCTCCCCATGTCATGTCATGTGCTGCGTGCGCATCCTGTGGCGTTCAAACACCTGGAAGTTTTCCTGGAGGGGTCATAGGGCCAGGAAGGCCAACGATCCTGCTTCTAACTCCTAGAAGGCTGTGCATTTCTTGCAGCAACCTTTCTTGCATATAATAGAGAAATTTCTTAGACTGATTGGAAACATAACCTCACATAGACCCAAATGCGTAGCTGTACGTAAATAATTTTACGGGATTCAGAAAGAACAGAGCCTCTGTGAGAAGGAATATAGCAGTTTCCCTCCAAACTCAAAATTTGATGCACCACAACTAAAATGAACCACTTTGCCAAGGAGTATTTTTGCTCATTGAGAATAGCATAGGCTGGTGCTTTGTGAGACAGGAAGTTCAGCCGTCGAGGGAGCCCTGTAAGGAATAAAGACATTAAATGAACAAGTTACCACTCTGTCAAGTTTATGGCATAAATCCCAGGAATATTCTGACATGACCAGAACCAAAAGGAAAGGAAAAAAAAAAACCACAAAAAACCCCCTCAAAACAAAAAACCCCACACCAAACAAACAAACCAACCAACCAACCAGAAAAAAAGCCTAGAGAGAAAAGAACATCTTGGTTTAGGAGATCTGAATTCAGCTTGCAGATGAAGGACTGAATATTTCTGTTGCACATCCTGTTATACTCTTTACACTCTTTCTAGAGGAGAATGAGATGGAGGGCACATGGAGAAGCAATAAAGGACCAAACTCATTTTCATACAAAGACATAAAACTCTCAGCAGAAATGTGTTCATCACAGATGATACTACTGACAATGGGTAACCATTTTGTGCGAGACATTTAGGACAGTCAGTTTTGGAGCTTCATAAGCCAAAAAGCATCAACATGAACAGAGAAGTTGGGAAATGCTATTTCAAAGAGGACCTACAAGTCTCAACTGGGACTGAGTCATCTTATAGCCCTTCAGTATTTACCAAACACTTCGTTCATTGTGGATTTGCTGTGGGAGTCTGGGAGACCTATTATGCCTAGCCATATGGTTTGGAACTGAGTACCATTATGGTGCCTGTGGATGAGACCTAAGAAGATATTTTCTTTTAACAGTTTCAGAGATGTTTCACCCATTCTTGGCAAAGTTATGTAGTAGTCTTTTTCTTTTTTTTTTCCTCCTTGTCTTCCAGTTGATTGGTACCTTATACGTTGAGACCATTCAGCTTGAACAACAAACATAATATATTTATATATAAATATAAAGGACTGGTAGAAGTCTCTTGGTTGTGACTGAATTAAGCTGCCTGAACCACATCACATAATTCCCTTGTGAAACTGTTTACAATACCCCTTTAAGATACCCTAGCCTTCAAAACAGTGCAAAACGCACATCAGTTCTGCCATCATTTCAATGATCCAAAGGAGGTTAAGTGCTATCTGTAAGGACAAAATAACTTTCGGGTTTGTTGCCGCTTAATATAAGCAGCGTGAGCCCACCTAAGAGAGGAGGAGATGGAGTACTATCAACTACTGCTTTTGCAAGACTGGGAAAGATTCACTGTTACATGAGACGTGCCTTCCTATATTGCCACTTTCCTTCTTCATGAGAAGACATCAACGCATTTTTCTTAGGCTTGTATCCTGTCCCAGCGAAAGGAACTTAGAAATTATTAGGGTTGAGGAAGAACAAGAAAGCTATGGGCCAAAATGTTTCTATTTGGATGTGTTGCTACAGTCGTTCCTGGGAGTGTTTGTATTATATCTCTGTTCATTATGGGCCTCCCTCTGTGGTGCATTACATGTCTCATGATGCACCATTTTTCTATTCCATGAATAAAACCACAGTGATTTTGGAAGAAGTAGCCAAACAAAGGGTTCTGGACAAAGAAAAAAAAAAATTTGAAAACAACTGAACTATTTCCATAAGGCACGATCACAGCAATTCCAAGACCAAATATTTTGGCTCCAGAATTTTTGCCACAGTTGTTTTTGGTGGGTTTTTAACTTCAGTTTTAGTCTAAGCTTTTGTCTTTGATAATAATAATAATAAACAAAAATCAAAAACTTCCAGTTACTTCCAACCAGCTTTATGTCAAACTTCAGTTTAAAAGCCATTTGTATCCCAGGCCTTCAAATTTCAGCAACAAAACTGACACTAGTTTCCTATTTGGTGTAGGAAGCTTTGATTTTTCATACTTGAGACATTTTAAGCATTTGTTTTCACACTTTGTATTTAAACAAATGATGAAAAAAAAAAGTATCCTTTTAAAGACAGCAGGAGCCAAGTAATATTTTTCTAATTAATTCTACTTTTACATCGCCGTGTTCATATGGCTGCATATATTTTGTGAATGCTCCATGATAATATCTGTGTTGACTGCTTTTGGGCATTCTAAAGTGAAAAAGAATCCAGAAGAAATTTGACTAATATGTTGCTGGCAACTTAAAGCAATTATAAAAAGCATATTGTTTTATTAACTACAAAATGACCCATTAATACTACCTATCTCCTAAAGGGAAAAAAAAATCTAGATTATATTCATCATTATAGATTAAAGTTGTGACCTCATCGCCATATGACCTGAGAGTATGTGCCATTTTATCATTAGTAGCCTTAGCATAATTATGAGTGATTTGATCTACATGGCTAAAAAGCTGCAGGATCTAAGGATAGCTCTGATTGTATTTTAAGGGGTAGCTTTTCGTAGAGTCTGTTCTGCTGGCTGAGAACTCTCATAGCGTCCCCTCGCATGAGGTCAGGCTGCTCCAGCCAAGCAAAGGCTCTGGTCCCACAATGACTTCAATGGATTTGGTTAAAATGCATTAAATCAAGATGATGCTCAAGTAGTAGGACACTTTGGACTTTAACGAGTTTGTATTATGATAGGTTCTGATGGGATCGCAGAACAGATGAAGTACAGGCAGTTCTATCAAATAAAGATCCAGTTTTATTTTAAACTTCTTTCCAAAGTTCAACTAATTCAAATCCTAAATAAAAAGATTTTAACCAACCTGAGATTTTAAGACATTTTTTCTGATTTTTTTCAGTTTTACAGGAGAAAATCCTCACCCGGACCTGATTTTTCCCTTCTTCCAACAACAAAAGCAATAAATAAAGTTCAGACTGTGTTGAAACATGTTTTACATTACATGCAAAATCTGTTGAAAAGAACAGTGAGTTTGCAAAGTCAAGCTCTTAAGTCTCAAGTGTTAGAAAACACAGGAATGAAGACTGTGTGCAACTCCAGAACCACCGTCCTGAATTCCTTTGCCTTGTCCACAATACACCTTCCACAACAAACAAGGCTGGGGCCCACAGCCAAGACTGCAAAACCACTTCGTTCCCAGAAGCGGTTTGCAATTATGTAAATTATGGCACTATAATGCATAAGCACAATGGAGACATAGTAGGACTGCAGAAGCAAAATTAATTCTGGCATTTCATAGCTTATGTCTGACCTTGCAAATTTAACGTAGGGGTGTTTGTTTGGTTTAAAACATGGGGTTGGCTGGTGCATTCTCCAAGAACTAAGCAAAGAATGAACTTAAGAAGGGACATTGCCTCATCTCATTGACATCTATAGCGATCACTTGCAGGGTTGGAAGCCTAAGCTCTGCTAAACAGACTGCTGTTAGTTGGCCTAAGAGAAGCACTGACGGCAACGAAAGATTTTCCAAGCACCGTGGCTGTGTCTATGCTGTCCTTCTCGGGACCCTGGCTGCAGCACACTGTGCAGCTGGTGCGGCCAGGTTTCCTTTCTGTGAAAAACAGAGCAGGGTGAGATGGGTTGCACACAGAGGACACTTACACTGTGGACACTCCCTGAACAGGGTTGTGGACAGACTCTGGAATCCCCTGTCTAGAAAAAACCTGCAGGAATCAACACTGGGGAAACATAAAGCATTTTTTTGAGCGATGTGTATCTTCTCCCAAGAACCAGCAGGTGCTGTAGGATCATGGGGTGCTGGACCAAGGATGCTGCATTAGACCGAGCTTCTTCTGACCATTGCATGTCTATAAGCACTGTTTCTTTTCCTTTGACCTTGGTCCACTACCCATACAAACAGTGTCATGCCACACACACACTGATGCCTCATTTCACGTCCTGTCTTCACATCTGACTAGCTGTAGTCTCAGCTTCTTGGGCCTGATTTATCCCAGACACCTCACTCAACAAAGCTCCCTTTCACCCTTCTGGCCTTCCCTTCCTGCTTCCTTCCTCTGCTGTCTTCCCTCCCAAGGCAGTAACCAGTAACCTCTCGCATTTCCACAGAATTTTTCTCCTCAGCACTAATCTCCTCTAACTTCCCTTTATATTCAGTCTTCATCGATGTTTCCTGAGCAAACTGCTTTTTTCTGGTCTCTCACCGCTGCCAGTTCCATTCTTCTGCCTCAGACTAATGTTAATGCAAAACATTCTAAGAAAATTTACAGGCAGTGGCTCTTGAATTGTTCAGCCCTGACAGGCTCCCTCCCAGTTCTTTCTTCCTTTCATGAGAGGCAGCACAATTTAGCCACATGAAGGGGAGTTTCACCAAGTTTCTATCAGAAAGTTTTGTTGTATTTCAGAGCTTTCTAAGACATGACACCTGAGTTGTCCAGCCTGCAGCCAAAATGCCTCATTTTCCCTTGGTGGTGTCACTCCCTGCACAGCCAGCTTGGACTTCCTTCAGATCCTGGCTTGACTTCCCCCGGTTTTCAAGTGAAGAATTCATAGATAGCTCTGCATGAGGCTTACTGGGGGAAAACAAGTCTCTTTGATGCCCCTAGATCTCCTCACAGGCCTGGAAGAATCATATCTTGCCCAGTCACTGGGTCACCCGACTCACAGACGGAGCTGAACTAGGTTTCCTCTGAGGCAGCTTGCCCCCACTGAGAGCAAGCTGTGTGCCTTCTCCCAAAGGTAAAGCCAACAAATGGTGCCTTTGTTGTCAGTAACGCTAATGCCACTCTATCACCATGTCCTGCACTCTTAACCAAGAACCAGAACTTCATTTGTAAAGAGCAGTGTGGTACTCCCAGGAAAACGGCTGCTTGAAGAAGCATGCACAAGAAGCTCTTTCAATACTGTAAGCTGGACGACTGTGCAGGAAAAGTGCATGCGTATGTAAACATCCACATTTACCTGTTGAAACAAAGCTAAGGGGTGAACCAGGCATGAACCCACAGAGGACACTGATGGCAGCTGTCCTGATGCAAAGGAACAGTTCAAGCATCAGCCCATGAAGAGCACGTATACTTCCCCTTGCACAATAGGACAGTCTTGTTTGTGTGTTCTGCTAGGAGGCTTTTCACGTAATAACGGAACAAGTTTTCTCCGCCTATAGCAAATGTTCCAGCAGAGTGCCTCTAGCACACAGTGCATCAGGTTCAGCGAAAAGGCCCCCTGCCTCCTCCAGTTTTCATCCCCCCACAGACAGCTTGCTTTGTCCCATATGTCCATGACTAATTTGGAAATTTGCCATAAGGACAGTGTCCACATGTAAAGCCAGAACAATTAGAATGCATTTGATATTTCCAGAAATTTTATGAGCCATCATCTAACAGGCTAATTTCTGTCTTAATTAAGTCAGTCAATTGCTTCTGGGAAACCAAGTGTCATTGCTTCATTTCTAACATTCAGATCTATTATTCTAAATATTTTTGCTCATACATATTAAATCACTTGCACATGTCCTTCATAGTTAAGAGAAATATTATGGGGATCTTATTACAAAGTGAGCTAACAGCTGAAGCATTACTTTTCAATTTGATTTTCATTGATACTTCTGTTTTGTGAGATTCTGCCCTTCACCACACAACGTGCCTCTCACTGATGGCTTCAGGAGGAGTCTGCCGGTTTTATTACCACAAAACTTGGCATAAAGAGACACCTGATGACAGCACAGAGAATGCAACAGACAATGGTAGATTTTTCCTTCAGGATCTGATGGAAAGAAATGAAGAAGCGACCTTCATATCAACTGGCAGATTACAGGAGCTGGGATCAAGAACCTAACTCATCCCTTTCCCTTGGACAGAAGATCAAATAGATCAAGCAGATGGTGATAGTAATCAGCAGAGGAGTGGGTGACATGAAACTTCAGATCCCATCTTGAAATATTGTCTATTACTAAGGCTCTGGATATTTTCTCTTTAGATTTTTTTCTACCCCATTGCCTTCTTTTGGTATGTCAAAATCTAATATTTTACTGCTTAAATGAATATCAAAATTAATATCTTAAATTAAGATTCTTTGCTTTCAAAGCTGGTGTCTTCCAACCACCATAGGAACTGCCATGAACAGTTTAAAAGCCTTTAACAGATTTCTTCTGGTGGATTTTATTGTCAGTACTTGATTTTTACCATCCCAAGTTGTGTGTCCTCCTACATCAGAAGTCACTGCTTTGCAGCCAAAATGGCTTAAAACCTGAGTGCTACTCAGCCACATCTGGTCAAGGTGCCAGATATTCACTTAAACCATCAATAAATGCAGGTTTATGTTAGCACACTGGAATGATGGGCACCTGGGCAAAAAACTCCTTCTGCTTCACACCGGGTGCATGGGCAATGGATGAATATTACAAATAGGTGAAGAACAGTGGGATATTAAACTCCCACAGCCTTTTGTTGGAGCAACATGAGCCAGAGTCTTAATCTAAGTCAGTTTCTAGAAGAAATAGTGAACTTCAGCTTTCTCCTTCAGGTCATAATACTGCAAGATACTTAAGATATACATCAGAAGACCAAGTTGCAAAATGCAAGCTTATGAGGCTCATGAAGTAGTTATTCTCACCAGAACCAGTGGACCATCAAGATATTAGCAGCTAAATATGGTCTACCCCAACAGAGAGCACTTGAGACTAAGCCATCGGTCAGTCAAGGCTCAGAGATATTCCAGACACCAACAGCCTTGCCAGCTCAGTCTGTTGTTCCATGAAGCTGCAAGAAGCTGCTACAAGGTGAACTTGGCAAGGGATGCTAAGAATAACAAGAAGGGCTTCTACAGGTATGTCAACCCGAAAAGGAAGGTCAAAGAAAGCGTGCCCTCCCTGATGACCGAGAATGGAAAACTGGTAACAACAGACAAAGAGAAGGCTGAGGTTCTGAACAATTTTTTTTGCCTCAGTCTTTACTGCCAGCCTCTCTCCTCATGCCTCCCAGGTTGAAGGACTCCAAGACGGGGACCTGCGGGACAAAGTCCCACTCACTATAAGTGAAGGCAAGGTTCGTGACCACCTGAGGAACCTGAATATACACAAGTCTATGAGACCTGATGAGATGCATCCCAGAGTCCTGAGGGAATGGGCTGATGTAGTTGCCAAGCCACTCTCCATGATATTTGAAAAGTCATGGCAGTCAGGTGAAGTCTTTGGGGACTGGAAAAAGGGAAACATTGCACCCACTTTTAAAAAGGGTAGAAAGGAGGACCCTGGGAACTACTGACCTGTCAGCCTCACCTCTGTGTCTGGAAAGATCATGGAACAGATCCTCCTAGAAGCTATGCTAAGGCAAATGGAAGACAGGGAAGTGATTTGAAACAGCCAGCATGGCTTCACCAGGGGCAAGTCCTGCCTGACCAACCTAGTGGCTTTCTACGATGGAGTGACTGCATCAGTGGACAAGGAGAGACTTCTGCAAGGCCTTTGACACGGTCTCCCACAACATCCTTCTCTCTAAGTTGGAGAGATATGGATTTGACGGGTGGACTGTTCAGTGGATAAGGAACTGGCTGGATGGTCGCATCCAGAGCGTGGCGGTCAATGGCTCAATGTCCAGATGGAGAGGGGTCACAAGTGGCATCCCTCAGGGATCTGTACTGGGACTGGTGCTGTTCAACATCTTCATCAATGACATAGACAGTGGGATCAAGTGCACTCTCAGCAAGTTTGCCTACGACACTAAGCTGAGTGGTGCAGTCGACGTGCCAGAGGGACAGGATGTCATCTAGAGGGACCTGGACGAGCTGAAGAGGTGGGCCCGAGCAAGCCTTATGAAGTTCAACAAGGCCAAGTGCAAGGTCCTACACTTGGGTTGGGACAATCCTCACTATCAACGCAGGCTGGGGGATGATGTGATAGAGAGCAGCCCTGCGGAAAAGGACTTGGGAGTACTCATGGATGAAAAGCTGGACATGAGCCAACAATGTGTGCTTGCAGCCCAGAAGACCAATCACAACCTGGGCTGCATCAAAATAACCATGGCCAGCAGATCCAGAGAAATGATTCTCCCCTGATACTCTGCTCTCGTGAGAACCCACCTGGAGTACTGCATAGAGCTCTGGAGCCCTCAGCACAAGAAGGACATGGACCTAGTTGGAGTGGGTCTAGAGGAGGGCCATGAAGATGATCCGAGGTCTGGAGCACCTCTGCTATGAAGACAGGCTGACAGAGCTGGGGTTGTTCATCCTAGAGAAGAGAAGGCTCCAGGGAGACCTTCCAATAGCTGAAGGGGGCCTACAGGAAAGCTGGGGAGGGGCTGTTTGCAAGGGCATGTAGTGATAGGACGAGGGGCAATAGTTTTAAACTAGAGCAGGGCAGGTTTAGATTAGACATTAGGATGATGTTCTTTACAGTGAGGGTGGTGAAACACTGGAGCAGGTTGCCCAGAGAGGTGGTGGAGGCCCCCACCTCTGGAGTCATTCAAGGCCAGGCTTGATGAGGCTCTGAGCAACCTGACCTAGTTAAAGATGTCCCTGCTTACTGCAGGGGGGTTGGACTAGATGACCTTTAAAGGTCCCTTCCAATCCAACACATTCTATGATTCTATGATAAGGTCTATTGCAGGGCTACCACATCTTTGGGAGCACCTCCTTGTGGAAGTTCTGGGTTTTCCTTACATCCCTTTCAGTCTCAAACTGTCTCTGGCAACAAAGGTTTGGGGGTGCCTGCGAAAACCCACTCCTACTAGCCTGATTGTTAGCCGTATTCATGAACACCTTGACAGCTGACACCATAATCCTTGGAGTTTTCAAGGGATATCTCCCAGGAGAGGCTGCTTATGAAGATAGGCTGTTTGTACTGATTGTGGAGTATCTGTCCCACATGTTCAATAGAGACACTGGCCCTGCCCAAGCAGGATATTATTCATTTCTCCACGTTCTTCACAATCATGTATCACATAAAATGAGATGGAGTTGATGTACTCCATCTATGAGGTACCAGGATGCTCAGAGCTGATAACAATCCATATGCTGCCTCTCTAAAGGACTCAAAAACTCACTTCAGGGCCAATGCACTCTATAGCCAATGACACTACTGACCAGTAGAGATGTCACTCCAGACTATTCTGGACAGCAGGGTGATCAATGAGGACATAGTTTACACAGCTGTTTGCAAGAATAACTTAGTTGGTTCAAATTCTTGCCTAGTAAACAGAAGAAGTCAAGTTCAAATCCCAGAGGTACCTCCCACCTAAGCTTTAGCCTCATCTCATCACAGCCACAGAACATCTAGATTTTAACAGCAGGCAAGATATCACATTCAGGGAAACAGTGTACCAAGGTGATGGAGCTCATTTAGGATTTCCCTAAATGTGGGAAACTGAGTGCATAGTTTGTGGTAGTGGGGAAGATGTGTTCACAGTCATCTACAAGTAAGAAAATAAACCAAACAACCTGCCTTATGACAGCTTGACAGATCTAAGTGGCTTTATTTTATTTATCTGAACTAAAATGTAGATGGATGTTTATGTTACCAAGTGCTTGTGGCAGTCACCTACCATAGGTGAATTCACACCCTCAGCGTTACTGTTGAATGGGATCATAGGTACTCTCCTCAAGGTACTTTAGTTTAAAGTCAGCAAGGGGAGCTTAACAGCCCACAAAGGTACCCTAAGGTACAGCCCAGGCTTTGCCGGAGGCCAACTACAGAGCATCGACACAAACCCTTCCCTGTGTAGCTGCTTATGCAGTTTTCTAGTGCATCTTATAACAGCGGAGATCAAGAATTCAATTATTCCAAATCTTTCCCCTACTGGAAAGCCAAGTTACAAATGAAAAATCTCTCCCAAAGTTCCCAGATGTTCCTGTACCCATGCTTACCTAGCTGTAATGAAAGGAAAGGGGGGTTATGAGTGCCGTGCGAGAGTATCAGTTGAGAAGTCACGCTGTGTGATAGAGAAGAAGGATGAGGAAAAAACAGTCTCCTGTTCTCTTGTTTACGTGTTGTGCTTTTCCTCTTCTTCCTGTATGACAGCTTTTTCCAGCCAGGTCCTCCTTGCAGTAAAAGCTCTAAGAAGGACCAGCCTCATCTGGTTTTACCCCAAGTGGGTCAATGGTTGACAACATATTCTTGCCACAGTTTTCTTCCTATACTATGATTCCTGTTCAAAATTACCAGCAGTCTTCAACACAAAGACAGCCTTACATCAATAGTCATATCATTTTCTGCATGGTATACATTTGGTTTAGGACAGGGTTTTTTCAACTTTTCATTATATGGATCATCTTTCAATATAGGTTGGCTGCCATCTCCTATTCTTTTGCAGCAGATAAAGCAACTGCTTAATCAAATGTAAATAGTTCACACTGGAAGCTTTTTGCATGGATACTTTCCCTCTTACTATAGTAAAACCTAGTAACAAACTGTCCTGGTTTGAGGTAAAACAGAACTTGTGTGGCACAAGCCTGGACGCTAGGCTGTGACCTGACCTTCTTCTTTGAAGGTCTCAGTAGTCTATGCAATTCTCCCTGTGATGGCTTCACACTTCATTATTTGCCCAGCGGGGCATATTTATGCTGACGACCAGAATTCAACTTGGTAGGACAAGTGTGTAATGCACACTGATCTTACTCAAATGCCAGTGAATGTGCTGGATCATCAACCACCATCACCTTTAAGACATATTTTTTCTGAAAGTTTTCTACCATCAACAAGGCTAACCAGTATCCAAAGCTGCATTTTCTAAACAGAGGCTTCTGTGGCTGTTGTCCTTTTACTGCCCTTTTCATTGACAGGGATCAAGTTAAAGACTCTGAGGAACTTAAGGCATTCCTTAAATCCATTTCTTGGCATTTATGACCAGGCTCAGAACAGTTCATTATAATGAATAAATTAATGAATAATTCAGAACCACTCATGGAAGTCACCCTTAGCAATTTACCTTCACATCCCATGTACTAAACAGTGAAGACAGCTACAATGGTTGGCTTTATCAGGATGTTAAAGCTGTTACAAGGGTTTAAAAGATAAGAATAGCAGCACACGCAATTTCAAGTAGAAGTTATACATTATACATGGTGATATCAAGCCAATGTTCTCATGAAAGCATTCATTTAGTGAGCTTAATGAGGGCAATTTGTCAACAATTTCACACACCATTTGCCTAGAATTCTTCAATGCAACATTTCACTGCACGCTCCTCCCCCCCAAATAAACTGCATGTTGTATACAGTTTTGCCTATCATTAATCATCTTTTCAGCACTGCAAGTTCAATGCTGCTTTCCCAGTAGGAGACCAAGGGAGCAATCTAGCCAAAAGAGGGAAAAGTCATGGGAAAAGAAAAATATAAATGTTCACTTAAACAAAAAAAAAAAAAAGACAAGAGCAAAACCTCCAAACCCTAGTAGGACCATCCCGTTTTGCCCACAGTAACTGCTTCCAACAGCAACTTCTGGAGCTCTGCTTTTTCCATGAGTTGAGCATACAACTGCAGAAACCAAATGGGGCTTCTTTCAGCTTGAAAGTTCAAAGCAGAGGCTAAGACCATCAGTCAGTTTAAAATAAAATAAAAAAAAAAAAGCAAACCACCCCCCACTCCCATACTGTCCCCAGCTTCTGGAATTGTTGCATTTTTGTTCCAATTCAAAGATGACTTTTTCTAAAAAACCCCAAAAACATGTATTTATTGAAACCATATATGCAAAAGGCTTGACTTAATAAATAACTAACTTAAGAAGCCATTACTGTTGATTGTCAGCATTTTTCTGCTAACCAAGATGCCTGAGGGAAAAGCAGATGGAAAGTAATTAATAAGACCAAGAGTGAGGTTTGCTGGATGTAACTGATACTGTTGGTAAATCTGGGACTCATAAATGATTCTCCTCAATGAAGGGAGACAGATGTTTCTGCTATTTCAGCAAGGAACTAGGAGAGAGCAAGTAAAAATAAAAATAAATTTAAAAAAAAACCCAACAGTGAGCCCATAAATAAGCAATGCAACTAGTATCACACACTTCCTTCTTTTCTCTGACACTCCTGATAAGATTGAAGAAGTTGAGAAGTGTGGAGAAGGAATCCTCTGGAATCATCTTATTAAAATAATTCAATATGCCAACAACTATAACTTACTGCATCCTATGTGGACTTGTCCAGTGGGAATATGGGCAAAAGAAAGCATTGCATTTGCTTCTGAATACCTGAACTTTTAAAGAAGTGTTGGATGAATTGCCGTTTCTGCAATATGTTTTATCTTATGCTTAAACAATATTGAAAAGCTGAAATGGAGTAAAACAAAAAGGGAAATAGGTGGAGCTATATGTTTACCCTTAACACAGGATCCCTTTCTGTTGAGGGAAAGGCATTTTAGGAAGGCTGTGAGAAGGAGGTGGGGGACAGGGGCAGCTGTACTGAGCATGTCTGAAGGGGCAAGGCATGACTCAAGCTACAAAGCATTTCCACTGAGACAAAGTGCTGTTGTCATCTGTATTGGCAGCATTTTCAACCCAGCAGTGCTCTGTTTCACTAATTGTGCTCTCTCCTGCCAAAGGCATATGAAAGAAGGAGGTTGCTTTTGGAGGTGCAGCAAATAAAGATTTTACTCTTTTGGCCTTCGGCAATTGTCAACAAGAAGATTAAATGAAACGCGGTTTAGCGTATATGCCTATCTGTACACATATGACAGACACACACAAAACCACTCCTTTTAGAATTCTCATGTATCTGTTTAAAGGTATGCATGTTCCTCTGAATACTTAAAAAAAACCCAACAACCCAACTGTCAAAGCTGTAAAAGATACTTTAAAAATTTTCCCCAAATATATGATACTGCACCTGAAGGAATCAAGTTAAGATGTTCCGTCTCGGCTTCTGTTACCCTCCAGGCTTCTGAGAGCTTTTTGTCTACAAGGAGGAAGGATAAAACCATACCAAAAGATCAGGGATACTTTTTGTAAAAAATCAGCATTCTAATACTTTTCTTTTGACTGCTTCTTGAAAACAGGTAAAGGGCTGTCAATGATTGCAGACAGAAAAAAAAAATAGCCTGCCCCCATGATCCCAGGTACAAACCTGGTCAGATTAGTCAAACAGAAACTATTACAGAAAATATACAAATGATGAGGTTTTTTCCTATTTCCTTCTAGATTTAACCTCTTTTCTGGCTGCAGTAATACCTGGTGAGCTACCATCACCACTCTCAAATTCAATAAAGTAATTGTTTAGAAGCTCCTGATCTGAGCTTTGAAAATGCATCTCTGTCCATAGTTTACAGTACGGTTAGAGTCAGAAAGGTACTGTAAAAATGACACAAAGATGACATATTGCCAGCCACAGAAAATTCAATTTGCTCAATTAACAAAGTCAGAGGCTTTTTCCTTCTCTTTCACTCCTATGTCACGAAATTCAGTGTGGATGAAGGGCTGCAGAGTGCATTTCTGTGTCAGTAGGCACTACAGGGGAAGAAAGATTGGCTTAACATTTTGTCATGTAAAGTCACCCTATAGAAATTAAAGAGCTACCTGGAAAACTCTGGAAGCCTTGGGCTATACTGGCCTTTATCATCAGAAACCTCCATGTGCTCAAATCCTTCTGCAAGGAGGACCTGGGAGAGCCACAGGAAGCTCCAGCACCTGCTCCTGTCACAGACTGAGGACACTCAGGGCAGTGGCAGAGGCACGGTTTCCATAGGACTGATTTCACTCACAGGAGAGAGACCAAGGGTATGCCTGTATGGAGGGTAATCCTCAACTCAGACTGTGAGCACTGGATCAAACACTTCCCCTTTGAAAAGTATAGATATACTGGGAGGAGTACTCTTCACAGTTTCTTCCCTGTCATATAGCTGCCCGTACAACTCTTACCTTCCTGCAGAAGGATTTGATCTTGACCTGAAATATCTATAGCTACGCAGGCCACACCTGTTGCTTAAATACTAAAGCCCAAACATCTAAAGAGTTCAAGGTGGGAGTGCATTAGTCTTAGTTAATATTTTGACTAGTTTTGTTACTATTTGGTGAAATATGGACACCGTCTTAAGGATACATCACATGGAAGAAAGTGGATAAAAGGCTATGAGGATGCTTTTGTCTCCATTCAGTCCCACCAGTAGCCAGCAGAAAGTCTACAAATATGTGCAATTGGAGGGGCCAAAAGAACACTCCACCCTCAGCTCCACACACTTCAAAGCTATTATTTTCAAGTGATAAAGGTATGGGAACTGAAACTTTCTAGAAAGAAAATCAGAAAGGCAGTCTCAGGGGTCCCTTTCATGAAAAATCAGACTATATCTTATGTCAGTTTTGTGAAACTTGCTGCCACAGGAGATTGCGGAGACAGACAGCATTTGCAGAGGATCACACAAATTTATGGACAATAGGTCCACAAACAGAAAGGGATTTGGATGGAGTGCACCCTTTAACATCTCTAATCCAACAGTGATGGACCTGGGGCAATGCAAGGAGGAAATGACTAAGCTTGTATGGTCTCACCGAATAGCAACTATAGTTAATTGTGCTGCTGAAGAGAAAGCGTACTGGGTTAGACAGCCCACTGGTCTGATTTTACACAGCATTTACAGTATTTATGTCCTTCTGCTTAGGCAGTTAAAATCCGTCCTGCTTGCAACTGCACCATCAGAAATCTACATGACATTCAGCAGACACGCCTCAAAACTACTGAAGTATGCAATCATGTTTTCTGTACTGGATAGAGCTGGGTTAGCATTGATATATTATGGGCAGCCCTACAGTTATTTCATTATTTCAGAAGTCTGAAGAAAAGCAATATTGTAGTTTTGCGTCCTTTTATCCATGCTCCTGTCTGCAATGATGGTGGTGTCGGGCACCAGTCTCCTGCTTAAATCTAGCGTCTCAGCCCTGTCCACCCCCACATTGCTGTTCCCTAGTGCATACTTGTGACAAACTTGGAACAACATCTGACCTTCAAGTCCTCTATCCACATCCCTGCTGCCTGCCAACAAATTCTGGCTAACACTTAAAGAAGATATCTCACTGCTGACCTGGCACCCTGAGTTATCAGCCTACAGTGAGGCCCCTGCAGTTCAGTAAAACAGTGCTCTCCAAATACCCCAGGACTCCTAACCCTGCACGCTTGCACCCCATGTTTATCGGAGCAGTGCAACTCAGCTTTATTATTGCATCACTACTAATTTGAAATATGTGTGCTCTTTTGCCTTGAAAAATAAAAGAACAAGTCAAATTCAAACAGTTAGAAAAGTGCAAGGGAACGTAAAAAAATCAGGCTTAACAGTCAAGAGCTCACTGTAAATGCTTCATTATTTCAGACGGGTTGGTAGAGGCGAAGTGACTGGCCTCACAAGCTATCTCTGGACTGGCATGCCCTGAAAAGCTACACCTACACCTAGAGACCCATTTCTTCTTATTCAGGATGGCTGCCCTTGCTCCAAGCCTTTCTGAAGATGTTGCGAAAACCTTGGTAATTATATACCTTTAGATAAGACATTTATAAAATTCTTGTAAAATTTAGAAGCTCTCAGAAAAAACCAACCTGGCACGGTTAACAAATTACAGTAGGACTGGGTGCTTAAGTAGATTTAAGTAGATACCATTGCTTTTGGGCTATGTTACTGCAAGGGTTGGAAAAAAACATGCTATATCATTCAGGTACAGGAAAGGAGAAACTTAAGTCGTCTCCCAACAGAAATCTCAAGGCTGGTAAGAGTCTCAGAAAGTCACCTGGGAAAGGCAGGGATTACGTAAACTGTTCCTGGCCCATGCTTATCTAATCCAGTTGCAAAGACTTTCAGTGATGAAGACAACCTCCCCACTACTTCCATATGCTTGCCATGAGAAACTTTTTCCTAATATCAAACTTGAATCTTCCTTGCTGCTCCTCACCAGATTTTGCTCCACCCAGAGCGGACATGAAGTGCTCACATATGTGAGCAGAGTTATGATACCTCCCCTCAGTCTTCCCGTCTCTGAAAAAAACCGCTTCATTATGTCCTTCCTTGAGAGAAATGGTGTTAACAGCCCTGATCATCCTCATGAGTAGTCTTGGATTTTCAGTCCTCAGTCTCTAAGCGTCTCTAAGCACAGCACCCAGAACGAGGCACAATATCCAAGTTAAAACCTTACCAGAACCTGACCATCCTGCACAGTGCTGGGGGCTACTTCACACACAGCCAGTGCTCCATTTCTCCCTCAGACTGTGGGCTTTGCCTTTTATGCAGCAGCTCAATATTGCTGATTTATATTCAGCTTTTGACCTGTCTATAGGCAATGCGTACAGGCACAGGCAGCTGTGTTCTCTTGCCTGTTTGAATTGCTGTAGCCTTGGTGGAAGTGATAAATAGACTGTTGTAGATTTATAGTCAGTTAGCAGATGACTCAAAATTGCACGGAGTTCACTTTTATTTCTTCTTTGCTTTATCAACAGACTGAAACTCCACAGGGTTTGTAAATTCCACAAACTTTTCTTTCCTTCTTGGACTTCAGTAAAAGTGCAGGTCAGGCAGCAGGGCTCCTTTGTACAGGACAATGCTTATCCCTACATGTGTTCAAAAAACCAGTTTGCATGAAGTCAAGGGTATACAGTTCATATGCAACTACCTCTTTCTTCTTTGGAAATACTCAGCAGTCTTGGATTTCCTGAAGGGTTTAGCTACTCAAGACCAACTAATGATCCCAGTTACGTAAGCCGATAGGACATATCAAGCAATGTGACGCAGAAGAAGACTCAAGACTGGAAAGAAAAGTTGGTCTATCTCATACTAAGTGACTTTAGATGAGCATGCTTGAAGCTTAAATTCCCAAATCCAGCAATTAGCACAACAAAGGCACTGGGATGACAAGGTTTCTAGGAGATTTGACAATTGTCTGGAAGGTAGGAACAAGCATGGAAGAAATGCTTTTAAGAAATTCAGAAAACACTCTTGGAGTCAAAAACTGCCAAAAAAAAAAAAAATCCAAGAAAAGAAAAGAAAGGAAAGAAAGGAAAAAAAGAAAATAATACAAATAAGGATATCTGAAAAAAGTGATATTATAAAAACCATGAGGCCTGTTTTTTAGATTATTCTTTGAAAAACTAAGATAATATTTCTTGTAATACATAAGCAGAAAAAAAATGAACTGTTCACAATATTCTACACTCTTTGAAAACAGGAAAAGGAAAAAGCAAAAATATTCTTCAGCTGGAAAAGCTGCAAGAATCTTTACCAAAATACAAAATAGCTACTTTAAAATTACAGTGGTTGTTCACTGCCAATTTTAAAGTTACAGTAAAAAAGGATTCTTACATATTTTTGGATTAAACTTTTCCACTATGGTAAATCTGTAAAATGAGTGAGATATTAATAGGATTCCTTATAAGAAAAAAAGTAACCTGTTCATTGTTAGAAGGCTTTTTTTTTCCAAATACATAAATTAGAAACTTGCTTAGAGTTGATTTTAAGAAGTAAAAATCCTTCAGAGGCTCAATTCTACCTGCTTGCCAATTTAATTTCTTATTGATGAGTACTAGAGTAAAAAACACCAGCTATAAAATGCACTTCTAAAAAAGCCAAATGAAATTAGAATTTATTCTTATTAAAGCTAGTGTCACGTTTAGTCACCTCTGTTAGCCTGAGTAGTCATGAAGTTTTTGGCCTGCAAGCAAGCACAGCTTAAGTTAGCCCTGCAAATGAAGTTGCTGACACCCGCTACCCTGAGTTACTCATGAGGTCATTCTCATACCACTAAAATATTCCTCTGCTATGACCTGTGGCAATGCAGGAGCTGCTTTACAAAATGGTAAACCATCCATACGGAGGGGTTAGGCAGACAACAGAGCAGGAACAGCATCGGACTTCAGCTGAAGTCATCCCTGTTCATGAGTTGGTGCCTCTAACCACAGCCTGCAGGGAGTCCATCATGTCCAGAAGAAAGCAGACTGGCGTAGCAACATGAGAGAAGGAGTTGTAGCGACATCCTGGCTACAGGGAAGACCCACAGGCTGTCGGTGCGGCAGAGAAAGCAGACCACGGTGAGTCACGGTAACTCAGCAAATCTGAGTCAGAATAGGTGCGTGCTGCAACAGCTGCAGGACTGGGAATAGTCAGAAAGCAAAAGGTACTTGATCTTGAGGAGGAGATGCAATTCAATAGGACGCAGGAAGAATGGGCAGTTTATTTGCATTTTGGTGAAGCTAGTCTTCCCTCTGCAGTGACATCTTTATGAATTATTTTAGACCTAGCTGCCAGCTCTCTGTTTTCAGCCTTCTCTTACCATTCACTTTTTTTCAGAGGAGTAAATGGGGGAGTCTGTAAGAACAGAAGAGAAGGAAAAAGGCGGAACCAAGGATGCACTGGTGACTAACCAAGTAAGCAGTGCATATTTGCTTTTATTATTTTAAATAGACTTGTTAAAAATACATACCCCCAAAATACCCACATTAATATAAATGATTTACAGGAAGCCTCTAACTACTGGACCAACAGCCCACAGAAATAAATAGTCATTACAAAAACACGTTCTAGTATTCCTTCCACGGCTATTACTACTCTTACATCAGGGAAGAAGGGCAGTTACTCTTTTATTCAAGAAAATTGGCTCTTAATGTTTTTGGTTTGGTTTGGTTTTTTTTTCCCCGAGAAAAAGAAGTTGAATTTTTTGTTTGATTGAAAATTACCTCAGTATTGCCTCTCCTAAGAGCTTACAATTTAAACCACTGTGGACAACTGGCCTAGTGGAAGATTGTGCTGGCTCTCGACATCCAGTTCAACACATAGAGCTTCTTTAATTATGGAAAGCACGTTTAACGGACGAAGTCAAGTTGTATGAATAAGTGTTCTCCAAGCATTAGGTGAGGAGGATCTCAGGGCAGAACTATCTCAGCCAAACTTTACTCTTCATCCATCTTACTGCCACAGAATTAAATGCAACCACATATATCATCAGAAACCTTTCCCTCTATTAAAAACTAGACATCAGACATTGATTCATTGGGCTATACTGACTCAGTGACGGAAGTGTCAGCAATATGTCTCAGAAAGGGAGCCAAAAGCATAAGGAATAGTTCAACTTACGGGATGCTGCTGTTAGAAATCTAAGAATTTATGTAAATCAACCCCAGATTCCACTGTGCGGGAAGAGAGGGAACTTGAACATCACCATGCAAAATACTGTGGTCCTACCGCATACTCAAGCTTGTTTAGTTTACTGTAATACCCAATCTGCCAATATTAATTTCTTAATGAAAAACTTACATCTGGGAAACTACATCACCATCAAAGTGACAAAACCCACATCCTGCTTAAATTTCATTCACTTGAATGACATTTCCATGGAAAATCACTGCAAAAAGAACCAGAACTACAACAGAAGCAGAAAAGGAAAAAGCAGTATGTTTATTAAAACTAAAAGCATGTCTTTCTTCAAAGAAGCCAGACCAACATCTTCACTAGGATGTACTCATTCAAAAAACAAAAACAAAACCAAAACCCTCTCGAAAACCCCCACACGACAGAATCACACAGAGTCACTGAGGTTTTCTGTTGAAAGTAGAAACCACATTTCTACTGAATATCTCTAATAAAGAAACAGGTTTTTCTGTAGTAGGAGTGAAACAGTTAAATGCTAGATATCCTAAATACTCCCACCTTTCCCTGCAGCTGAAGCTGTCTGCACATAATTTGAGAAAGCTGAATTAAAGGAAAAGAATACCGTATACATAACATGTTAAATTATGAGTATGAAAAGAATGTATGTGAAAATCCTGCATATTTTCTGTTCGCCTTTAATTAGAGATGGATTCCTGATCTTGATTATCCTAAGCAGAAAATCAAGACCAGTCCCTGAAACCAAACAGTCTTCCCTTTGTGGGCCTCCTCCTGATTTATGTAGGGCTTTAAACAACACAAAAAAACCCCAGAGCTGGGGTTACTGTTCTTTCACATTAGTTGCTTTTTTTGAGGCTGCAGATGGGCCTGTGTTTTAGGATATTTATTTCTTGTTACGCCTTACAGTACAAGAAAACAGAGAGCTGGTAAAAGGCACTACTGAAAGTGATACACTTTCAAAACTATATTTTGTTAATCATTTTAATTATCTTTTGATTAGCAGTGCACCCATTTTAAAATGCCCCTCATGGCAACGCCTCCTCTTGGTTTGGATACTCCTGTGCCACTTTTAAGCAAATCAAAAGTCCCTGTTGCAGAGTATTTTGTGATAACTGGTCTTCGCTCATTCAAAACTGAAAATTGCACCCAGATACCCTGAATGGATCATTTGACCTAATGAGGCTTCAGTCACTTTGCCACGGGATTTGAGACTATGATATTTTGGGAGAAGCTGCATTTTCAGCTGTGGCACACACTCAATAATATGACAAAGTCAAACTTCTGAACTAGGTTGCCTGTGTGGTTCACAGCTGGCAGAGGGAGGTACAGAAAGAAAGTAAAACGATAAAGGGAAAACTACAATGCTGGGAATAAATGGCATTAACATGGTGAATTAAGGGGTTTACCATCACATATTTTAGCTGCATTTTCTCTTCTTGCATGCACAGGGAAATATTTGAGACCTACAGCTCTCCCATGAAACTCTGAAAGATTTAGAGTGCTTTTTCTGCCCTGTGGCTACAAAGAGGAAGAAAAGGAGGCTGAATTCGCCCTCCGTTCCTCTCACCCTCCTAGGTAAAGCAGCCATTGGCCCTACATTTAGAAGGAGAGAGAGACTGGCTGATCTCAGATGAGCTGCAGTACAAAATTACACTGTCGTCCAGCCCACTGGAGGTAACGCTGCACAGAAAATGTTGACCCACAGGGAGAGGGAAGGAGATGTGGCCAAAGCAGGAACCTCACATCTAGTCAAGACAGAGCAGGGGCCTGCTTCAGTGCATAGCAGGGTCTACATTGCCATGAGGGATGCAATGATCCAGCACATTGCTAAATTAGATGTACATGTTGGATTACAAAAGCCATTACACAAAATAACCAAGTCTCAATTGCTTTCCAAAATGAATGAAAATAGCAGGTCAATATAAGACGAAATGCTTATACCCTGGTCAAATTCTCATTAGCTGAATAGAGAAAAATAGAAAACCTGTTTTGCATTTATGTGTTCTCCTAAAGCCATAGACTAACACATCACTTTATGGCACTGACAATTTCTGAAGTTATCATGAGATCAGCCGTTATATCTCATCTTTGTTTTACAACTTTTTCATCTGTTTCACATTTCTCGGCTCTTTTACACGGTACTTTTAACAGAAACCTGACCACCATAACGATAGTACTTATAATGTACAACTAGCTCGGAGGATATTTATGGCTCATCAGCGAGAACATATGAGGAACACAAGTCTTAGCAGACTGATAGAGACTTTGTCATGGCAGATTTGACTCTGCACAGCAAAAGCATGTGCACAGACATGCTATACGAGAGGTCTGTACCAACGCCAGCAGAGCAGAGCACGCAACTCTCCTTGGCTCAGCTGGCCACAGGTCCCATGTTTGCCATTCCAAGGGGTCAGTATGGGTGGTTTCTTCTGGAGCTCCACAAACATCTTGAACCCAGAACTCAAATGTAGTTACTGCACTCCTAAAACTTTTGTGAAGTTGTTCCCTTAATTTCATTTCAAAGACCTGCAGGAGGGATTACTTAGCCAGTAAAGAAACTTAACCAAATAATTCTGCATACAGGTAACCTTTAATTAATTTTTTTTTTATTTGAAAGTTACTTGCAGTTGCAATTGTTTTTATTAAAACTGTATTTCTCTTGATCTTTAACACTGAAACACCAGATTCTCCTTCAATTATTTTTAATGAGGTAACTAGTACCATTAATCACATCTAAGTTAATTCAATAACCTTCTATAGGCAAGTAACTGAACACTTATTCTGTCTGTCACTTCCTGACATGCATACTACTTTGTCACTTTACAATATGGCTGTGTGAAATAGTTTGTACATGATTAACATTGGTTAATCATATACATATACTCAGGGATGGAAGAACAATGTTTTACATAATGACTGATGAAAAGAAAGGCAAAAGATTTATTTGGAAAGTGTTACTGGGCAAAGGGAAAATATCAAAAATATGTTGGAAAAGGGAAGGCACCAGTCATAATCTTCTTTCAAAGTAAAGTTACGATAATCATTATGAAATTTAAGTGTAAAAGCTTTAGACTATGCCCGACTCCTTTCATGGGCTTAAAAATGCACACCACATAGCAGAAGGCACAGGAGAGTGAAGAAGCACTGCAGAACTGCATCACAACTTGTATCACATTCAAGGCTAGGTTGGATGGGGCTTTGAGCAACCTGATCTAGTTGAAGATGTCCCTGCTTATTGCTGGGGGGTTGGACTAGATGACCTTTAAAGGTCCCTTCCAACCCAAAACAATCTATGATTCTATGATACTATCACAGTTCTCAAGGACACAGCATGATCTCAGTAATGGATAGATCTGAGACTTCTAATTGTATTGTATTTCTCTTCCATTAAAAGAAAAAAGTAATCTCTAAGAAATGCCAATGTCATAGATGCTTATTAAGGCAAAGTTTAAACTACCAAGTGGTATTCTGCACTCTTGAAGCACTGCTGAGGTGAATGGCCTCAAAACTCAAACCATCTTCTTTGAGTGATTCCTGTAATTCACATACCTGCTTATATGCTTTTGAAATCACATTGAAATGAGCTACATTCACTGTGCTATAACAAATGCCTGAAAAAGCTAGATTGTCTAAATTGTCTAGCTTCATTTTTAGGCACATGTTGCTATTTAACATCCTGTATTCCCTTACCTAAAATTAAACTCCCAAACTCATTTCACCACTAACAATCTCCATAGAAGAATAACCTCATGCAATACTACTGGCATTGTAAAGCAGATGATCTCAAGAAGCAACACACAGCTCTGTCCTTTGATGCACAGAGGAGCTGGACGGAAAGGTCTCCCTGAAGAAAGAGATGGTGGACACATAACAACTTTATACCAAACTCAGAACAGGTCTAAGATGTTCAACTTCATCTTTGCATCACCCAGTGCAGGCAGACTTTATATTCCTTTTGTTGCCAGCTCAAATGGGCAGGGTGGAAGAGAATGGAGAAAAGAAATATGGACCCACATTGTTGCTGTGGTACTTTACCTTCATTTTTCAAAAACCAAAATTGGGTTTTTACATTGACCCAGTGTTCCAGAGGCCACTAGGTATTACTACAAAACTCTTATTCAGTACGGTCAGTGGCATAGTCCTTTTTAATGATGAGAAAAAAACATGTAAAATTTGTCTACAAGAGAAACACTACAAAAAAATTAGTAGGATTTTATTTTTACCTAGATGCCTTACTTGAGAGCAGGAGCTGTGGAGCATTAGAGATCAAAAGAAGTATTAACAGAAATTCTTATCAGAGACTGTTTGGGATCATCTAACTTTTGCATGGCCTCTAATTACTGAGGAAAAATAGATTCTTTTAGTCAGTTTTTGTCATGCTGTTTGAAATAACAGCATGTCGTTAAGGACCCTAACAGTGCAGCAGAGTACAACAAAATCAATACCATACTTTCATTCAGGGGAGTCTGGTATGTATTTACAATGCTGTGGATCTAGATGCCGTAAAAGCATGCTTACCGTAATACCAGTGGAGTTAGCATACTGATATAGATCTTGGCATTTCACCATTGGGCCCTCGCATATATCCACTGTTCTTGTGCAAAATTCCTTTGCATGAAGTTTGTCTCTCTTTCATTACCATGTTGACAGGATCACCTTTCCCTATGAACAGGAAAGAGGAGAACAGTTAAAAGACCTGTCTGTTGGTGAGGTTCTTGTAGCCTCCTCACTGACTGTAATCAATTGCAAAATGTTTGCGACTTGGAAACAGAAAAAACCCCTTCTTTGTTACCAGGATGATAGGTCTGAGGTAAGACAACCGCTGGACCACTGTTTTCCAGCTTGAAGAAATTTTCATCCAAACACAGTGAGGTCAGTAAAGTCTAATGTATGTTTCAAAACCAAGTTACTATTTTTCCTTATGAATAATGTTTTTCATTTTAGCAGCTCTTTCTTCTTAGATGAATTCCAAACACACATGCCACATACTAAGCACACTGCAAATTCTCTATCAGCTCTTGTTACAGATACATGTGCTCTCACATATTTCAATAACCATGACAAAATTTGTACATAAAATTTGTACACATGCCATTTTTTTTTTAATCACTGAAAGAAATAAACCTGCCTTAAATGTACTGAAGTTATGAGAATGGTATTGGTGAAAAGCAAGAGGAAAGCATCTCCTTCACTTATTCGTATAAAATTCTCTGTATTTTCTTCTTCATGCCCTGTTGATCATTTAAGTAAAATTATTTATTGTAGCAAAGCTGTTTTGATGCATCCAGGATATAAAGAACATTTGTGTAGTTGTCTACTCTGGGAAAGCCAAAGTCTGTGCAACAGGACACATGACTCACTAAAAAGTTTGGGTTAAATAACATATATTTGGGGGATTGATTATGTATAAGATTTTTGTTTGGTCAACAACACACAAACAGGCACAGGCTTTGGTCACATTTGTTTCATCTCTCTGCAGTTTGTGGCAATCAATTGAGAATATATGAATATAATAGTGAATATATCATTATTATTAACAGTAAGCTCTGGGAGCAAATCTTTTTGTTGTGAGTTGTCTAACTTCCATGGAGTTAGCGCACATTCATTTTACGCTTCCAGGGCCCCAAATCTTTCAAAGAGTACTGGTGATGGGAAGGGCAGGTTGTTAAATTTATGTCCTGGAATGAGTGCACTTGCTTTCAACACAGGCTCTTGCTTCCATAGGACAGCCCAGCATTCAAGACTATCTGCAAGTTAGGAATAGGCATGAAAGGTGAAACTCAAACCAATACGTAAATGACGGTGTTAACCACGACAGTCCGTAACTTGTGGGTGCCTGGTTTCCAAGGAGAGATCCAAAAATCTAACTCAGATGTTAAGGCTGTTTTTACAGTATACTGCAAGAGTTAAAGATCTGACAAAGGAATCCAAACTAATCAGCCTCTGAGTCAGAAGCTGCCTGAAATCAGACATTGAGTTGAGATCACTTAAAACTACCTGATAAAAGGAGTACTCATGAAAGGAACAAATGAAGAGGGGGAGTGGGAGGGGGAGGTCAAATGGGCTGCTCTCTGCTGCTCAAGCAGATAGCTTGGCATTAGACGCAGACGGCTGCCTCTTCAAGTGAATTGACCACAGGTCTCTCCTGAGGGAGGTGCCTAGCAGGAGAAGAATGGCAGAGGTGGCACACTAAACAAAATACCAAGTGGTTCCAGGAGTAGGACATCAAACATGCAATTGTCCTCACCCAGGTGAATGTCCATCTGATCCACAGACAGCTATGCCTACCTCTTACACTGCAGCTCACATTATTTTGTGTTCTTTGGTGTTGTCTTAAGACTTCGGAAGTGTCACTCTACAGCACACCTGACTGCCAAAACAATTGGCAGATTACTTGGGAAACGTAGGCCCTAGGGTCAAGAAGAGTTGCATCAAAGTTTTCCACTTCCTGAGAGAAGAAATGTTGTAGTCACTATCTTGCTCCCCTCTCTGGCTCAGCACAGACAGAATGGCAACCATTGTTGCATTTGTAGACTCTTGTGGGTTAGGTTTGTCCTGAGAACATCTACAAAATTAGGCAGGCAGTCGAAGAAGGTGTAATTTCTTCATCTTAGATAGTGACCCTAACATAAGAGTTGGCCTGACATGTAGGCTTGTACAGACTGAGGTGCTCATGGTCAGTGCCAAAACCAAAACAAGGGGTGAAATACAGTGCTTAAGCATAGAGGTTAGGGTCATGCCGAGCTGGACCTCTGTGGATTGATTAGCATTTTCCAACTTGAGTAGAGTGTATGGGCACGTTTTATTGGAGATGTTGGTGGGGTAACACTGCAGAAGAATTTCACCTCAGTTACACATATAAAAACAACCAGAACATCAGACTAGAGTATTACAAGTCCACATAATTCACTGGGAATGTATTACAGTTGAGTAGCTGCTTGAGATGACCCTCCCCAACCATCCCGCCAACGAAAAAACATTACCTCAAATCCTAAATAGGTTTTGAAATGTATTTAAATTATCTTTAAGAGAGAAAAAAATCTTTTCTTTTCATACAGTTCAGCAGGTTTTTACAATTAAGCAACTGACTGTATATAAAATAGAGTAGTTGATAATTACCAAATAAGACCTATAAGCATTTCTGTGAAGGTATAGTATTCTCAGCTATGAGAAAAATAATGCTAGATATTTATTTAATGTTAGATATATTAGTACTGCTGGATATTTTAACAGTCTCCAAAATGAGACCATCTAGCAGACTTGGCAAGAGAAAATAAAGGTCAGGAACCTGACTCAAGCAAGTACTGATGACCTGCTGGCAATATACAAAACATGCTGTTTTAATGAATTCCACTGCTGGAACAAAAGCTTGATACGAGCAAACAACCGTGTTTGTTTAGCACAGTTGTGGGCTTTTTTGTAATCTATTCAATGGTGCAAGAGAAAAAGAGATCAAATCATACTGTGTACAGAAATGTCATTTTCATTGGACAGATCCATTAAAATACTTTTTGCCTGATTAATCTAGTCTTGAATGTGTGAAGGCATTACCTAAGTTTATTTTCTATGGGTTTCTTTACATTTTGATTGGCCCTGTAACTCAATCTTTTGCAGGATAAAATTTTAAATATGCTGTCATAGTTTCCCTTGCATAAAAATCCTTAAACCTCAGGAAAAGTTTTCAATAGTCTTGTTTAGCCTGCTAGCAATGGAAGAGCTATGCAGAGACTTTGCAAATCAGTGTTTAAAAACTGTCAGTGTCTTGTGCAGTACAACACAGCCTGAGGTTCTGGATGTATCATAAACCTATCCTCCTAGTGTTACTGAGAAATTATTGTGAATTGGGTCATGCAGATCTGACTTTGTGATGCACACAATGGCCAGACCATGTCTCACGATGCAATGATAAAACCCAGACACGCAAGGCATCTGGCATGCTTGTGTTCAATGGCCTGATTAGCTAGGATTTCTCACTGTTGCTACCACTGTCCATATTTAAACACGAAAACTATGAAAATAGCTCCATACTTACAGTCATGACCAAACTACTGCAAAAAGCCAAAGACTTAAGTGAACAGGAACTGTCATAGTGATTGGTAGTAGATAGCCAGAATAAATCTGATGGATAAAGAAACCTGTATTTTAGCAGCTGCCTGACTGACTTGGTCATCAAAAAAACCTGATGTTGCAGGTAAAAAGTAAAGAATCTGAGTTAGTTTCATAATCTGTGAATATTGGGAAGAGATGTCCAAAACAGGACATCTCTCGTCTTCAACGTTCAAAATAGCTAAATGAAGATAAGGCCACGATGATCATAATCACCTGATGATTTTGAATAGTCAAAAATTTTCCTCTTATTAAAAGAGAACCTGTTTCAAGCATTCTCAGTTCTTGAAATACAGACACGGCCACACTGGTCTGCAGGTGTTAAAGCTTGTTTTCATGATAAGTATGTTAGAAGGTCATTTCAGTTAGTTCAGCAGTTAGTAATCTGTCTTTCATAAGAGAAAATTCTAAAACAGTACAACACAGATGATACTCTGGTATAAAGTACCAGAGTAGCACTGTGGTCTAGAAAGCATCATGAACTTCCAGCTTTGCTTCCTATTTTAATCATTATGAACTACTGATACTACTGTCAAGGAGTCTAAGGAAATTGCTGGAAGCAATTACTGTGCCAATTTCCTGGAAATAATGAGAACTTCAAATAATTTGTTAACTTACAATAATAGTATTGGCACATGTGGACAGCTGTCAGCAGAAATTCAAGGTGGCAAGTGTTATCTACTGGCTGCCTTTATGACTCTGCAGCCAACAACCTTGGCTCATCTCCCTACTTCAGAATTTTCTCACCTCCTATATTTTCCAGTCATTTTATTTCCTAGTAGCATAACTGAAGCTAAGTTTATCACATGCAGCCTGCCACTGTTTTCAGTTGCTTCTTAAATGGTTATCTTATGCTATTTATTGAAGTATTCTATGCCAAAGAAGATTTCTAGGCCTATTAAAAGAGTCAAGAAGTAATAGGTCTGTACAGCCACGTGGCAATTTTGATCTTGGGTGCTGAGTGTCAAGGTAGATGAAAGGAGTAAAAAAAAAGAGGAGAGTGCAAAAAAAGAGCAGCAAGACAGACAAAGGAAGAAGCAATTGGGAAGAAAGAAAAATCAGAAATTAGATGAGAAAGCAGCAAAACAAGATAAAAAATTACTGGAAGGGCTTAATTGCCTCTCATATGTACATTTACTCAGATTCTCAAGAAAATATGAACGCTATCTGCAATTACACAGGAAGGCTAAGATCCTTGCTACAGGCAGCTTCTCTGCAGTCCTGGGCCCTGGGGAGAGCCAGGACCTGCTGGTCTTTCTCAGAATCAGGAGGAAACAGTGTCTACTCCAAAGAAAGGGTTGACATAAAACATTGCAGAAGGGACCAAAAGCAAGGAATGTGTCCTGAGACCACCTCAGGAAAACCTTATATTAAACCAGTAATGGGTAAAGGTATGACAGTGCTTGAGATGGAACTCTGAGAGGGTCATAGCTCATTAGCAGGACCAGACACTTACCAATGGCTACTGCGCTCATCACAAAACCTGAAGATTTCTGTGAGCATGAGGAGATAGCCCCTCTTCAGCAGCCGGTTGAAAGTGTACACAATTATTGCCAACATCCCATGCTCCATGATAGCCCTCATCCCCAAGCAAACAACTGGATGAACATACTAAGAAAAAGGAGGAAGGTGGCTGATGCGCAGGAGATTCCAGTGCCTATAGTCAGAATGGGGACCTGTTAGGTTAGTGTCCCAATGGACTTAGCACCAGCTATGATGCAGGAGAGAACTGGGATCCACTGGGGCAAGCCGGTTTCTCTAGAGCAGTGTTTCCCTTAGGATAGACAGCAGAGGTACTTATTAATAGAAAGGCCAATCCTACAGAAAAACTGAACATGAAGTTAAGTATTGCACTTTTCAGATGGAGAATTAACACAAATGAGTTAACAAAAGTCTGTTTCTTAACTGGGGAAGAGAATAAATATATTTTTCTACCCTTTTATAACTGTGAGGACAACCAGAAAATGCTTCCAAAATTGATACCATACGTGCAGATTAAAACCAGGCTGCAAGCCAAATCCTCCTCTTCAGTTTCACTGGTGGAGCCCAGCAGACTGCCACAGAGCTACGCTCAAGCAGCAGGGGAAAGAATTTGACCCTTTGACTGCTGCATCAAAAGCAGCTAACTTCCCACTGTATTTGGTGGCCTCAATATTAAATGTTACAAGTGGCTTTGTGCTCAGAAACCTATCGATTTTCTGCTAGGGTAGTTACATGCTGATGTCCTCTTGCCCTGCTCTCTCTGAAATTACATTCCCATTCCCCCGAGGCAGCATGACTAGCACCCCTAGTATTGTACCTGTCTAGCTGTGGTCGCATTGTACTGTGTTGGTCACTGATGAAGGAAGTTCTTCCATCTCATTGATACATGAATGCGTACAGCACTCTTACGTAAAAGGTAGGAAAACTAAGAACATTAGGATAAATTACTTGTTCTGATCTTTGCCACCTTCCTTTCCCTCCATTCACTAATCATTCTCCCAACATAGATAATCTGTCAAAATAACAGATGATGATTTTTCATTTGGGCTGTCATTTAACTTCTTCATTATTCCAAATAGTCTAGTTTCATACCTAGGTACTCAAGTATAAAATGTGCTACCAGTCATTTTCAAAGTCAGGTGATTCAAATGTTAGGGTTTATCTCATGATTACAACTGGTTAAGGTTTATTTTTAAGGAACAGAGGCTGCATATTGTATATATGAACAAAAGAAGAATATACAGTACTTGTGGTAAAGCTAAACCTTGAAATGCAAACCTTAAGTTAGTGATGCCTATTTACACTTTGAAATTCTCAACTCTCTCTCTCTCAGTAAGGACTGAAGACTTAGAGTATCTTACTCAAATGATAGATATAAAAAGTATCACAAGTGAAAAAATAAGTACTCACAGCATGAAAATAGCTATTTTCCTGCCAGACATAGCATACTCTGCAGTCAAATACCTTATAAATGCTAAACCTGCTAAAGCAACAAAACGTTTTGCTGTTGTTTATAAAGATGCTTACATTGAGTGCAACCTTCATACATAACCTTGATTTGTCCCTTAATGCACTAGGATACAGACTTAGTTATGGACACCCACCCAAGTGGTTTAGGCAAAGGCAGGGATGCTGCTTACCCAGACCTCACACCAGCTGATGCTGAATTCAGCTTTCAGGTGATCAATTCAAGAAAATGGGAAAGGGTGGGAGGAGAGCAGGAAAGAGCACCTTGACACTCTGTTTTCTAATGCTATGTCCCTACTGCAGCCATGAAACCTTCTTCAGTTCCTTCTCCGTCCTCAGAGCTCCCTGCCCTCCAGCCCCCATCCTTTTCTTCACCAGTTTCCCTCCTGCCCCCACGGACCAGCTGTAGCCCATGTTTCTAAAGGACCCCCTCCACAGGCCTGGCTCCCCATCTGCTTGCTGAGCCAGACCTGCTCCCTTCTCCAGCACCAGGAACTTCTTTCCAGTCCTCCTCTCTCCTCACTGGCAGCATTCGAGGCAGTGCTGCCTGGATGCAGAGGAAAAGGTTACCGTTTGCCACCCAGCTTCCCAGATTCACCCAGTCCAAAACAGCAGGGCAGAATAACTCCAGCCTCCACCAAGAGCAAGCAATTTTCTCCAAGGCTCAAGTGTGGTACATGCTTTTCCAGAGATGGTAGGTCCCACCTGGAAAAAAAAACCACCAAACCAACCTCACCATAATTTTAATGTACTACAATATTTATTCTTTGTAACTTGTTTATTCTTCGTAAGTTCTATTTTTAGGTATGACTGAAGTTTTGGCTAGTCCTGAAACAATGCAGCACAAAGCACCAAGACAGAAAATTTCAGATCAATTTTTCTTTTTTTGGCAGGGGCAAAACGATAGCATCTCAAAGATGAAACTCAAACAAACACCAATGACTGTAATGCCTGACCTGCTTAATACAGTACAGGGGATACCAGAGACAGGACAATCTGGTAAAAGAGAGTCATCAATAAATTTTAGAGTGAATGGTGATACTCATAGTGTTGAGGGAAACAGTATGCATGGGGCATCTTAAGCAGCCAAGCACTGCAGCTGATTAGCATTTCCACTGGTATCTGTTCACTTACAGTTCCAGGAGCCTCCTGTCGCATGGGAGGCCACTACAAGATGAAGTAGTCCATCTCTGGACTGTTTCTGTACAAGATAAAGTAATACAATCTCATTAGATCCTAATATAGCCTAAAGAATTTTATAAATTTAGTTTTTGCATGTGTTTCCAAAAAAAGTCATGTATAGGGTATCACATTAAGATGACAGCAAGGCAAAAGGAAGCTTATGATGGGTGCTTGTAGCTACACAAATAAGGTTCGAACAAGGTGACAGCAATGCTTACAATTGGTGATTTAATATTAACATCCAGTCACAAAGATTTTCATAGGAGGTACTGAAAATAGGTCTTAGAGTTTCTTCACACAGTCTCTCCTTTTTCCCTAGTCAGTGCACTTTGGCATCCTTAAAAAGTGCTCTTACATCTTCGGAGGGAGAAGGCCTGACCTGGAGTAATGTGCCCAGTTACAGCCGCTGCAGCTACAGATCTTTATGGACTGGTTGGGGAGGTCCAGAGAAGGGCAAACAGGATGATCAAACAGTTAGAAAATAGGACCTATGAGGAAAGATCAAAGGCATGAGACTGTTTAGATGGGGAAGAAAGAGACATGACCATCTTCAAAATGTAACGCATAAGTTTAACCAAGACAGGCAGCAATCTTGGATGCTTACAAATGATTAAAATGCAGAGAAGGGATTGAAACAGTGAGAAGGTGACTTGTCCAAAGCAGCTCAGAAAAGCCAAGAACAAAATTCAAGCCTGTTCATGATTTCATGCTTTCGCCTGTAGCCATTATTTCCTCTGTACTGTTTAGGTGACAGGCTCTTTCTGAAAGGAAGATAATGAATGACTGTCATTTTATACACAAAGCAAAGTTTATTCTGGGGAACTCTTACCTGAGACTGTTTTATCTTTATATTTATCAGTTGTTTTCTTTCCAGCTGTTCTTATTCTCATTTAGATTACGTGCCTCCAGCTGTCTATATAATCTCATTTCTTTCCCAATAAAACAACAGTATAAAGAACAGCCAGAAAGCCTACTTGTGAAAGGCAAGGTAGGCAAGGGATAAATGGAACAATCTAGGAGTCAGGTTTCCTGTAATCTTGTGACAATCATCCTTCCCTTCCGGCTTTCATTTCCTAGGTCAACATGAACAATGCTCATAAATCACAGTGGCGTATATAATGCAAGTGGTTCTTCGTTCACTGTGTTTTTGCTATGAGGTCTGAGTTCCTAGTATTGCAGATTGAAACTATAAAATAAGTTTACGGGGATCTTCACAATATTGATGGCTGCTTCATACTTTTTGAAAGGAAGCTGTCCATAGCCTTGAGGAAGAAAGTCTGCTCCCTAGGTACAAATTTGTACCTGCAAGTCTGAGGCTGGGCAGGGAGGCTGCTTGCAAGCCTGTTCAATGGGCTACTGGCTTGGAATCTGCTACAGCTTAAGTGAATCCCAGTAACAGTATGTTTGAAGAACCATCTCAAATCCTAGAGCCATGGGATGACAGACACCCTGTCAAAGCACAACCCCACTCTCAGGCACATCACAGATGCAGCACTTCATAACTTCTCTCACTACTCTAGAAGTACTGCACTGCACTGTTTGCAGGGATGGCCCTTTGAATAGTTCAGCCAGCAGAGTGACACAATGAGCAAAACACTGCTATTCAGCTACATCTGGCTTCTACAATGGGTAGTGATTTTTTAAATGAAATCAGCATGCTGACAATATGCCAGCTGGACACAGTGAAACAGGGATAGCATTCTGTTAAGCAACGAAAGAAAAAGAAAGATAGCTATTAAATGAAGTACATTTGAACCTCAGTTTGAAAACCCAAAGACGAAAGTAGCTGTTTACAGGAGTATCTCAGAAAGACAATCTCCAAAGACCTGAAATTCAGATTTTCTGGTTGCCCATACAGCCAACTACCAATCTCAACATGTGGCAGATAATTTGACTGTAGGTAATGCATTCTAAATTAAGTTGGCTATTCACTGAGCAAGTTGCTTTTAGTTAGCTGCCAAAAAACATCAAATCTGTAGGGAGTTAGGATGCTCAAGCATTTTGAAAACATACTCAGGAAGGAAAACAGTGTTATAAACTAGGCAGGACTCTGCATTATCCTATTTTTTCATTTTAGGAACAAAACTCTTATCAGATATATAAAGCGAAAGACCCTGATTTACTAATGGTATTATTCAGAACATAATTTCTCCAAGTGATCCCTTGTTAGGCACTATGTGCAACAGACCAAAATGTAAATCAGTGCAGTAAGTCATGGATCGTCATAACCACAGTTTTTGTTGGCTTTCTGGAAATTTTCTTAGACTGTACATGATTAGTGTAAGTTAATGATAGTCACTTTTTTAGTATAAACAAACATCACTGTAGAGGGAACATCTTTTAACAGATGGAACTGCCAATCAGCAGTTTCTTAATGTTTTTTCACAGACAATAACCTCCTCTTTGGGACTGGGAGCAGTACGTAAGTGAAAGTCATCATTTCATGTCTTAAAACTTTATACTTGTCTCTGACAATAACTATATGCCCTTGCTCTGCATGCAAAACCATTACCATTTGACATTTGATATCTTTAAATAAACATATGTGATTGTAGGGAAAGGTAACATTTAGAATGGTCTCTGGTTTTGAAGGTAACTGAATTCTTCATTGTCAATGCTTTCATGGTGTTCAGAAAATAGAGAGGTCACCCTTATTCCAGTAGCAAGATTTTTTACAAAAGGCTTGAATTCTCAAACTTTGCACAGTGAGGTGAGAACTAACTCCTTATGTGGGATGCTTATGGGATCAAACTCTGACACTATTTCAGATACAGAGACTTTAACAAGAGGCATCTTTAAGCTCAAACCTAATAATCAGAGAGGACTTGCATACAGCAGCAGGTGACTGTGAGATGTGCATGGAACTCAAGTGGGCAAACAAAAATGGAACATGGGAATATCTGAGTTTTCTCGAAGATACTGTACCCTCTGGCAAGTCTGCCAGACATCTGACCCCAGTGTGTGCACAGAACAACACGTCCTACTGAGATTACTACACTGTCAAAGGTATAACAAAAGAATGAATAGACAATGTAAATACCTCAGCATTCAAGTTCTGTAGAAACAAAACAACACCCCCCCACACACACTCCATAACATCACATTTTATTGCTTTCCAAAAATCCTGATATAAACAGTTTTTTCAGCAAGCAAGAAACAAGCCAACCAAGTACTGGAAGAGTTTTGAACCATGACAGGATACTGATGTCAGCCAGAAAACAGAATTCATCATGAATTAATAAAAAAGGGGGGGAGAGGAGATACTGTCAGTAGGTTTTAATCATCTACAATGAAGTAATAGAAAAAAATAACCAGCAAGAGAATAGGAATTCTAGATTTTTTCATTTGATACTGTAAGCAATGTAGACGTACTCTGTACTTTATGGGTCTGATGTTCAGGAAGCTTTAGCATCCAAAATGTAAGTGTACCAGGAATTCTCTGGGAAACCTAGCACTTCTAAAACCAGGCTGTTTCTCTCCTTTCACTGTCCAAACACACTGGCCTCCTGTAATATCCTAAAAATGAATAGCTGACACTGACATATCCCATGATCTGGCTCCTTTCATTTTTTTCTTCTGTGTTGCAGAAGCTGTGGTTGAGTGATAGAAAGTTAAATTCGGGTCCAGATTAAATTTAATTAGTCTTAGTGTTAATCTCAAATTTAACACAATCACTTTCCAGGAAAAAATAATTTTACCTCTAATACTGGGTCCCAATTAAAATAACCTCTCTGGCTTGAACACCAACATTAGAGACAAGAGACCAAAGTAATATGCCTTGCTTGGCTGGTTATCTAAGTCTTTCCACTGGCACTTTGTCGCGGTTTGGGCCAGAGGGGCCATGGGGGCGAACGATATATTTGACAGAATGACAGACTTTCTCAAACTGACAGCAGTGGAGGATGGCAGAGGCAGCAACAATATTCTTGGGTTTGCTGTCAAGATGGGAGACAGAATAAAGCAGCACAAAGTGCTATGAAAGGGTCGAATGTGGCTGTGAATCACTGGTGTATAACTGGTCCTGACCGAAATGTTTCATAAACATACTTAACTCAAGAAATATTTTGTAATTTCCTCAAACACGCCCTCCACCCCTGTACACACACCTCTTAACATGCAGTGCAAGCGTCTCCCTTTCACTTATGCAGGGAGAGGGTTTTGACATGTGAAACTTTTGGACACTATTGAAAAGTTGTATGTGCATGTGACCCTCCTGCCAGAATGCAACTGGCAGCAGCAAGGATACAGTTTACATTTAAAGGAGTTTTTAAAAGAATACTGACTTGACCCTCCTCTGGGGAAGGGGGAATATGCCTGAAGTGTAGCCGTAATGACAATTTTTTTTTTTTTTTCCTGCTGGAGAGAATTGCTAAAGCCACCTAGTTGCCATCTGGGATGAGTAGCAAGGTCCAGTGTCAGCTCAGAGCATCAGCAGCCATGATATTTTCCTGTAGCTGGTCCTGTTACCTGCCATGAACTGTTCCTCCCTCTGCCAACCATACATCAATCCATCCCTCTTTCCAACAACAGTGATAACTTTCCTGCTGCTCTGCGTACAGTTTGTTATTTCAGCTCTTTAGAAAGTGCAGATAACACAGAGAGCTAAATACGGTTCATCAGGAGTCTCCCTTAAGGTGATTCTTCAGCAGCTGCTTTTGTTTCTCAGCTCCCAGGAAACTCGTAAGAAGATTTTTCTGTGCCAGAGCTTGCCAAACACTTATAGAAAAACATCTCACATACCTCTCCTCTCCTCTCCTCTCCTCTCCTCTCCTCTCCTCTCCTCTCCTCTCC
>VFFE01008529.1:6065041-6094873 GCA_008921705.1 Burhinus oedicnemus | reverse complement strand
GAAAATAAAAAAAATAAAAAAAAAAATCACGTTTGCAGACACACATGTCTTCAGGGTTTTTTTTGAGGCCTGAAAGAAAATCTGCTGGTTTGATTTCTGCATGTCAGGTACTGAAGTAACAATGGAGTACTGCAGTGCAGCAGCGCTCTTTTCATGCACTTACTAGCAGAACCCTTCTGTGCAACTTCCTTTTTCATGTAACCTGTGCAAGAGTCGTCATTCAAATAGACTGAGGAAAAGTGCAGTATCAGATAAGGCACGATCGTATTATTTTACAGGCAATTAAAGGCCATAAGCGCTAATAATTCAGTAGACATCTAAAGTTTTCTTTCCTGACTTGGCAGTGCAGTTGAGTCGTCCCGCATTGAGTGCATTTCACCCTTAAACCATATGACCTATGGTTTCGTTGTTTTTTTTCTTTTGCTTCAGGTTTTACAGCCACATAAAACCTCACCAAATCATTCCTGTCCATTCTTAATTAAAAAAACTCCAACTTCTTTAAGGCTATCTGTAATCACCCCAGAGGCAGAGCCTTTACTGTGCCTCTACCGCCCAGGGCAGTGTTTGCATCTAGTCGTAGGAAGTAGTTTAAGACACAACAGCACCACCTACCGAGACTAACCTCTGTGAATCCTAGTATGCCTTGCAAAGTATGTTAGATAAAAGATATATTCAGCTGGTATAAGTACTATGTTACTAGTGACAAGGTGCTGAGTAAAAAGGAAAAGGAAACTTACTTCATCTTGCCATGAAAACTGTTAAACTTTACCTGTGATTGTTGCTTTTCTCAAAGCAGAGGAAAACACTGCTCCCATCTCAGCACTCAAGGTTAAGAACAAAATAATGTTATTCATCATATAAATGATATTTTGTGGGTAAGATGCTTAATTTGTACTGCTGCACACACATATTAAAACAAAAGGGTAAATCAACATAGCTGTTCCATCCTGGTACCATAAAGCAATCTGCTACTGAGATACACAATCATTTAAACAAGTTTTCCACACAAGTAAATAATTTAGAAACCATACATTTTCTGGGAAGGTGGTGGTTTGAATCAGCTTCTTTGTAGACTAGATTCAGGTGATGCACGATAGTGAAGTGTCTGAGAAGTAGCAATCAGATGGCATTCAGCCCTAGATCCTGTGTTAGCTTAATATTTCAAAGCATTTTTCATCGCCTTTTTATGGCTTACAATGCAATTTCTCTTCGTCCTGTATCAAATAATCAGCCACAACTGTAGCAAGATGATCTTTTAGTATTCCTTTTTTAATCTCATATATATTATTTCTAGGCACCCAGCTTAATATGTCTTGACACTGTCTTTGAGTCAGTGCCTAAAAATGCACACTCTGCCTGGCTGGCTGCCTGGATGATTTGCTTAAATCTGCTTTTAAGAAAGACTGAAGACATTGAGATTCTGTCTCACTTAAACAAATAAATACAGTCTGCTTTGTAGAAAGCAGATACTGTATACTTCCTCTTCCTCTTTTTGTTCCTGTTTAATAGGATCTGGAGACTGATTAAAGAAAAAAAAAAAGTCCGAGAAGAGGTTTTGAAGGAGATAAAGCTAGATTCATGTCTATAGCAAGCTCTATGGAACTTCACCGTCTCTGTTCATTGCTTTTCTGTGGCTTGACGCACCTTAGGCTACAGTAATAACCTGATGCATGCTGCTATATGGTGTTCAAGTGACAGCCTCTTTAATCAAACAGCTGAAAATGCATCAGCAAAAAGGGAACCTGGGCCAAGAATGTAATCCCACCTCTTTTTGCATTTCCAGATGCATCGCTTGCATTTCTCTGGACCTTGGGTACGGTCAGCTGCAAATCTGAATCTGCTTTTCAACATTCAATGTCACCTCACTACCTCACTTTCCTGACACAGATTTTTTATCTTTTGGATCTGAATTTTAAGGATTGATCAATGTTAATTAAGTAGCATAACATAGCTAGGATGACACTGTAAAATCTCTGTAATTTCATATATAGCATTTTAATGCACATACAGTCCTGATGGTGTGATTAGAAAACGTGACAGGAATGATACAGCAATTGCATACAAATTGCACTGCGAGACTATGCAAATTTGATTTATCTGTTAGGTTACTAAACCAAGGACAGATATCAAGTGCTGCCTGTGGGGAGGAAGCATAGGTGCGAGGACACAGGCTGGAGTCTGCCTGTCTGGTAGCAGCTCTGCGGGAAGGGACCTGGGAGCCTTGGCAGGCACAAGCTGGGCAAGAGCCAACAGTGTGCCATGGCTGCAGGGATGGCCAACAACTTCCTGGGGCACAGCCAGAACATCAAGGGGAGGGATTGTCTCCCTTTGCTCAGCACTTGTGAGATTTCATTTAGAAAGCTGTGTCTGATTTTGGGCCCCTGATACAGGATGGACATCAATAAACTGAAGCAAGTTCAGTGTTTGGGGGCTGGAACATTGTCCTGCGAGGAGGGCTGAGGGACCAGGTTTTTTTCAGCCTGGAGAACAGAAGGCATTGGAGGGACCTAGTAGCAGTTTTCCAAAACATACAAGGAGGTCATGGAGAAGATGGAGTCAGGCACTTTACAGTGGTGCACAGTGGGAGGATGGGAAGCAATGAGTGTAAACTGAAACAAGAGAACTGTAAACTGTGTATCACAACAGTGAAGGAGTGGAACAGATTGCTCATAGAGGTTGTGAAGTCACCAACCTCACCACTTTTGAGCAATAAGTTACTGTTCCTGTACACACCTTCCTTCTTTCCTTAACTCAAGTACTTCACAGATTGTCATTACTGCCTCTTCACTCTTCATTTCTATTGTATAATAGATACGAGCACTGACACCTTTTAGCTACCCGTATGCTCACCTGTGATAGTTTTAAGTCTGATGAACACACCAAGTTTAAGCTCTAACAATCTAATCACAAAATGAAAAGAAACCCACTCTGTGCTTCATTCAACACTATCACACATACTAACAGACAGAAACAACAGCAACACCACTTAACAATTTTGCATACGTGGAATTTTTCTGCAAGTTTTCTTGATGATAGAGATTAAAATATTATGAAAGACTTTTATTACTAAGATCAAGGTTTGGGTTTGCAACATGAAAAATCTCTTAAACACTGTATTGTCACCAATGTAAAATGAAAGCATTCTATTAGCTGATGTTTAAGAAAAACCTCCCAAGTCTGAGGTGCAGATGAGGGGGAAAAAAAAAAGAAAGAAAAAAAAATCCTATCAGGCATGCAAATAGGTTGTGGTGGGCTGCTCTTGGGAGCAGGGAACATCTACTTGTCCTCCATTTGTGCAGAGCCTAACACAACAGACTCCTCATACATGACAAGGGCTCTCAGGCGCTGCAGCAACATAAATCCGAGGGTAGGCATAATGGACTTAGACTAGTGTGCGTTATGAAGAATGGAATGTGTCCCTTGGCAATAAAACCTTTGTCAGATAACTATCAGGCCATGTATGTATATAATTATGTATACAAAACTGGATCCAAGTTGAATAGCTGCTTTAAAAATATCCTTCAAGGCCACATTTCTGAAGTTCTTCAGTTTCACATGAGCAAAGGCACATAAGAAAGAATAATCTTTGCAACTGGATGGTTATCCAAGTCATTTATATGTGCAACTGTTTTTTTTCCTAGCAGCACCTTGCCTGAACTGTGAGCTCATTAAAACACTTAAACATCAGGAAAGGTGAACGTGAACATTGTATGCATGCATGAGTTTAAGGTCCTTTCAAAGTCTGGCTCTATGATTACTAACAGCAGAAATTTTGAGAAATCCCTCCATGTATGCTGGTTAATGTTAAGGTATGTTTTCCATTCCTGAAGGATCCTGCCAAATCTAAGGGTAGGGAGAAGGGGGAGAAGATACAAAGTACTCATTGTTCCTGCTATGTTTCCTTCTTGGGTTCTTTCATTTTATCATTTACAAAGAGTATTGTGTTACTTCAAAACCTATTATACAACAGAGAAGAGAACTTGGACCCTTATTCAGCAAGTAAACTTTATCCAAGCTTTATGCATGTGAACAGTTCCTGTAACTTTAGTGTAACTTATTACAGGTTTAAGTTGAGACATGATAGAACATTTTCTTAACTCAGATCTGTATGTATATAATTCTCTTTGAATTTTTTCAATCATTTCTGCAAGGCATTTGCCCCACTCACTCAAGCATACTGGAAGGGAGGTACCAGCAGTACTGAGAAATTTATTCTCTTTGGATCCTAGTTAATACTATTACTATTTCTCCCTCTCCCTCCTTCCTGTGTGCTTGGCATCCTGCACAGGAAAAGGGGGGGGAAGAAGAAAGTAGAAACAGCAGTATCTTTGTGGTGGGCCAGCAATGGAAATAATGAAAACAGCAACAGAAAGAAGTAGTCTGGTCTGAGAACAGGAGGTTTTTCTGCCTTTTTTTGTTATTTTAATAAAAAAAGAAATATTTCTAAAAAGAATGAGACAATCTATTTTACACATATGTGAGCCTCACGGTCAGGAGTTGAAAGGGAACTGGCGGGAGTTCTGACATCAGAGTCAGGGCTACGGAGAAGGACAGTACCCAGGTCTGAGCAATGGAACAACAGGACCAAAATGAACTGGCAGAAGGAAAGAGGCAAGAAGGTGGAAGCACAGGCAAAAGCATCAACGTTATAATGGAGTGAAAGAAAGGGCAAAGCAAGTTCAACCTCCCTGACACAAAGGATTCAGCAGAACCACAAAGTCAGGTTATGTAGTTACAAAATACTGCTGTCAGAGCAGCAGCATCAGTACCCTGTCCCCACAACACCAGGAGTGAGATATCTGAATTAAAACCTGAACTGCTTACACATGTGGGTCACTAGATTTCATAAGATTGAGAGCAGGTACTGGAAAGACATTGCCTTGTTCGCAATCACACACTATTACATTTGAATAAACGTACCCGTCAGCAAAAATTAGGGATAGTGACACAAGCATAAAATTGCAGCTCTTGCATAAACAAGATCACAAAACAAAAGATGAGAAGGTTGAAAGGTTCACAAAAATATTTTGTTATCACAGTAACTGACAGTGTAAAAATATAATTAGTGATTTTTTTACCTGCTATATTTCATCACAAAAAATATGGTGCATACATTGTCTTTGGCTCCTCAAAGACACAAGCTGGATGCAGCTGATCAGTCCACCAGCCAACTACATCTGCGAGCCTTGAAGCAGGACAAAGGATGCCACATCGCTCCGGAGCCAGCCAAGGTGTGCTTCTCTCGACTGCAGCTCCATACCACGACCAGCTGGAGAAAGGGAGCGGCTGCCACATCACAGGACACAGTCACGCCTGCCCAGCTGGGCAGCCTCATCTCAGTTTGATGGGGCTTCCAGTTGCTCCAAGTTCAGAAGATGGGGTGGTGGAGAAAGCATAGTTGTCACGAAGACTTAAGTGCAAAATGCCAGCTTAAATCATGGAAATGCAGCCCTGTGAAACTGGCGATTTTCCTCACAGAACTTTGGCAGTAATCAGCTATCTTCTTTCTCAAACCTCCAATAGTTAAAGGTGACATGGGAATGGCACAGATACAGCGCATATTGAAGAAAAAATATTAATGTTTATGTCTCTTTTCCTCTTGCAGAACACAATTTATACTCATGATTTCTTCACAATAGTGCCCGATCCAGAGTTGGCCCAAAATGTTTTCTAAAATTAACACTGTTATTCCAAAAAATAAAATGTTTGAAGTATTTCCATGTTTATTAGGCTTCTTCCAGATATTGTTTGACGGTATGAAGGACGGGATTAAGACGTCTAGGTACTGCTACAAAAGAAAAGCAAAACAGCATTTGAGCTAACCTACTTTGTCAGAAACCTACCTTAGGGTCTAAACTGGCATTTGTGTTCCCTGTTTTTAAACAGAAATCCCTCTCTCCTCCACAGGTTACCTGTTACCATTGTTTTCAGCCTTCAACTAATTTCTCAGAAAAGGCAAAAAATTAGGCAGCATGATTATAAATGTAAACAGCCACCATTTAAAAAGACACTGAGAAAAGGTGTGGCTGGCCTGATAGGTCATCATGCAGCACAAAAATCACTGAAGCTGGAACCTCTGCATTTCAGGACAGCAATGCCAGCTACAAACTAAGACTGGGAATTACTGTCCACAGCCATTCAAGGAGCATAGTTCACTCCTTAGCTGTTATTTCGGGCAAATATTCAGTTTTCTAAACAGGCTATCTACTGACGAGAGAAAATAAGGATCTGCAGAGTTCACGTCTAAGGAAAACCTAGGCCTTATACAGACATGAAAAAAAGTTAATCATTTCACTATAGTCTACCAAATCTAGATAGTAACACGTGGTGGGGAGTGGAAATCTCTCCAGGGGCTGCCGGGGCCGCGCCTGCGGGGGGGCGCCCGGAGCCCCTCCTGCCCTCCTCCTGCTCTCCCCTCGGGGCTGGCAGGGCCGTTTCTGCCCCGGTTTCCCTCAGCCCCGGCTGCCGGGCAGCGTTTTGCCCTTTCTGACCCAGGCTTTCCCCGCGGCGCCCGCCCGTGGCTGAGGGGCTCAGCTGGGCCCTGCGCTGGGGCCCTTGGAGCCGGCTGGAACCGGCTGCGGCCGGCACGGGGCAGCCCCGGCCGTGCCACACAGGGGCCGCCCAGCAGCAGCCCCTGCTGCTGCTGCTCCCCCCCACCGACGCCAAAACTTCACCGTAAACCCAGTACACTTGCTTATAGAATCATAGAATCACCCAGGTTGCAAGAGACCTTCAATATCATCGAGTCCAACCATCAGCCTAACACTGCCAAAACCACCACTAAACCATGGCCCTCAGCACCATGTCTGCCCGGCTTTTAAATACTTCCAGGGATGGCGATTCCACCACTTCCCTGGGCAGCCTGTTCCAATGCTTGATAACCCTTCGGTGAAGAAATTTTTCCTAATATCCAATCTAAAACTCCCCTGGCGCAACTTGAGGCTATTTCCTCTCGTCCTATCGTTTGTTACTTGGGAGAAGAGACCGACCCCCACCTTGCTACAACCTCCTTTCAGGTAGTTGTAGAGAGCGATAAGGTCTCCCCTCAGCCTCCTTTTCTCCAGGCTAAACAATCCCAGTTCCTTCAGCCGCTCCTCACAGGACTTGTTCTCTAGGCCCTTCATACGAGGTCGCTTTGCTGCATGAGTCTCCATCCTTGGAGATACTCAGATCTCGACTGGACACAGTCCTGAGAAGCCCCGTTGGCAGCGCTCTGAGCAGGGGGTGTGGACTAGTTGATCTGGTTGGTCCCTCCCAACCTCAGCTATTCTGTGATTGTATGGCAAAGGCTGGTTTTCTTTAAAATTAGTACTGCTCCATGACTGCTGTTAAAATGTGCAATGTGTGACAAGGCAAAGCCACGTCTTCTGAATCTGGACTGAAATGCTGAAATGGAAGTTTTGTACTTGTCAGCAGAGCACCAGCCTTGCAGGGCATTAAATCTGGAAGCTATTGCTTCATCTTGATGCCTCTGGACAGACAGATGCCTCTGCCCTCTGAACAACAGCCCAGGGCATTTTGGAGGGCAGGGGGGAGTTGAAGGTGGAGAGGGAGAAGGGAGAGGAACAGGGCGTTTTGAGAACACTGACTAGTTTTAAAGGGGAAAGTGTCCATGTACTTACTAGAAAATAACATATTAACCTTGCAAAGTTATTTATGCATACAAGTCAGATGTAATTAAGCAGCAAATGCCTCAACTGAAAAAATGAGCTACAGAACAGATTATCATATTTGTCTTTTTGTTGTGACATTAATTTAACTCGACTCCCAGGTTCAAACTAGACCATTGTTTTGGGTTGGTAGCTTACGTTTTGTTGACAGCTTTTCCCCAAAAGGATACCAGTAGGGGTTTAAACTTACTACAGTTTTGAAAGATGTCAAAAGCTTGGCAACAGCAGTACAGCCCGCATTTGGCATTTAGGATAACGTGGAAAAGGTAATCCTTTTCCACTGTTTGTCTTCAGAGCTATTGCTCTGACCAACCTTACTGCATTAGTTTAACTGATTTTTTTTTTCCTTTCTCTGAATGATCTTGCAAAATTATTTGTACAAGCAAGCATCATATAGGTGAAGCAATTCACCGGAGAAGAAAAACATTAAGCCCACTCGAGAAATCTAGCATCTTAAGCCACTTGTCTCCAGCTTGCCAGGAGCACCGGAGAGGCCGCTGCAAAGGGGAGGAGGCAGAAGGGAGATCAGGGAGCGAAAAGCAGCTCACAGAGTGCATTAGCTTTTTGTATACGGATTAGCCTTTATCTTAAGATGCGAAAATTTCTGAAAACACTCTCAGGAATTTATCCTAACTGATTTCGAATTCAGGTAGGATGAACAGAAACAGTTAAATATTTAAAAAGAGAAATAGCCTCTTAAAATCTCCATTTTAATGGTCTTAAATTACAGCAGATTATGGGGAAGCTTGGCAAGCTTCAAGGATAAGGGAGCAAGCTTTTCACATTGAACAGCATTGTATGATTTTTAAATGTGAAAAAACCCGAAACTTTCATTGAAGCAAACATCAGAAAATAATAGTTTTTAAAAAGCCTCAGAAAAAAGGAGATCTGAAGGTCAGCTTTCCTTGGGTCCAAAATTCAATAGTGAAGAAGACTGGGGAGCACTGTGTTCATTTTGAGACTAAGACATCTCTGTCTAAAGGAACTCATAGTAGTCACAGCTGAGGAAAAACCTCTCTGTATCTACAAACTTATTTCTCCTTAACTTTCAGCCTACTGTTTTGGGTTAGTGTCCCAAAATTTTGTATCATAACTCTGTAGCTTTATATATTTTACTATGTCAAAACATTCTTCAGTCTGAGAAACTATTATTTAGTATCCAAATGGGAACACACATGCCACTAGAAAAAGGATCTATAAAACTGGTTATGGTCCATTTACTTTTAAAATGTTCATTTAAAGAATTACCTATACTGTGGATGTAATAATGAAAATTATATATAATTTTAAAATAGACATCACCTGGAAAAATGACTTACAGATTGCAGGACATTGGTGAAAAAATCTGACGCCATATGGAGACTATTTATGGACTATATTCACAGTAATGGTAATGTATGGGAGAAACAATCACAGTGAATTATTTCCCCTTTCACAGGTATAGATAATATAATAATGGAGCTTGATTTCATTTACAGACTGACAAGTGTTAACCTTTATGAGATGCTGCTGTTTCAACTGTTAAAGAAACTGAGAGTTCACATTGAAAGAAAATGTCATTTTTAAAATAAAATGCAGAAGGCAAGTAATTTCAGTACCTTAGTTGTAAGATTCAAGTTGGCTTTCCTAGATGATGGAGAAGACTTTATAAAGCAAAATAAATTCTGCTTTGATTGTAGGACTAAGTGTGGTTCAACTTTGAGAAGTAATTAACTAAGCTAAGGGACTAACGTGAATCTCACTGACGGAGTTAACTAGGGAGCTGCTTCTTCTTGAACACCAGCAGTACAAACTCATCTCAGGACCAGAGGACAATCCATGGTTCCTTTCAGACCTCGTAACTGCATCACCAGAAACAGAAGTTGTTTCCCAAGACCTGGACTATTGTACAGAATACTATGTGCTTAAATTCATTGCATGAGCTTACTTATGCACCAAAAGTTTACAATGAAACTTTTTAATGTACAAATACCCTCTGGGGCAGTCCTTAAAACACACCATTTTGCTCAGTAGCCCATTCCCAGAGGTTTTGGAGATTGAAGGGAAGAAGTGAAAGGGCATATTGCAAATACACAGAGAGAAAGCATTTCCCAATAAAGTGGTTATTCACAAGGAAATTTTCTTGTTCTAATTCTTGACAATATGTACCTTTATTCTGTGGTAATGCTGAACAACTTCTGTAAATAGTGAAAATTGTCAAGAATGGCCCCAACTCCTTTACCTAGAGGCAATGTGCACACTGCAAGAGAAACAGAGGGCACACGCTGCCAATTTATGGTAATGTAGGCATTGCATGGGACATAGGGAGGAAACATTTCAGAAGTGGAATCACAGAATCAGAGAATGGCAGTGGTTGGAAGGGACCTCTGGAGATCATCTAGTCCAACCCGCCTGCCAAAGCAGGTTCACCTAGAGCAGGTTGCACAGGATGGTGTCCAGGTGGGATTTGAATATCTCCAGAGAAGGAGACTCCACAACCTCTCTGGGCAGCTTGTTCCAGTGCTCCATCACCCTTGAAGTAGTTTTTCCTCATGTTCAGATGGAATTTCCTGTATTCCAGTTTGTGCACATTGCCTCTTGTTCTGTTGCTGGGCACTACTGAAGTGAGTCTGGCCCCATTGTCTTGACACCTACCCTACCTTCTAGAACCCTAACCCATGGGATTCATCCAAGTAGGTCTTTGAAGAGGCCAAAGTTAGCTCTCCTGAAGTCCAGAATTCTAATCCTATTTATTGCCCTGCTTCTGCCACACAGCATCCTGAACTCCAACATTTCATGGTCACTGCAGCCAAGGCTGCCCCCAACCTTCCGTCCCCAGCCAGTCCTTCTTTGTTTGTTAGTACAAGGTCCAGCAGCACAGCTTTCCTCTTTGGCTCCTCCACCACCTGTGTCAAAAAGTTATCATCAATGCTCTGCAGAAACCTCCTGGACTGTGTGCGCCTGGCTGTGTTGCCTTTCCAGCAAATATCAAGGTGGTTGAAATCCCCCATGAGAAGATCCTTCTGAAAATGGATTTAAATCTTCCTATTGATTAGAAGTGAAATTAAAGTTATTTTCAAGCCTGATAGGGCTCAAGATTTCCCTCAGAAACTATACTAAGCAGCAAATGTAATGGAAAAGGCTTGTGAAACACTGGCAGGAGATGGCTCTGAGTTGCCTGTGTGAAACATTGGCTTTAGAGACCTCAAAGGCAGTCACAAGCCATCTGCCAATGGGGGTTGACAAAACACACGTTGTCAGTAGGTGAGCTAAGAGACAGATTTGAACTGATTCAGGGTGTGAGGAAGTGCACAGAGGAAGCGCAGCCTCATATGCACACCCTGAATCAATTAAAATGTTAGGATACATCATAGCGTCTGCTAAAAGAATAAATGAGGCCAGGTTGAAAATATATGTTCTCCTGCATGAGCTCTCATGGCCAGTGCTACCCAAGCAAACCAGGCTGGCAACTCCTAGGTGTAAATCAAAAATCTGTAATCGTATTTGGGAATAAAGGTAGTAGGTGCTCAACAGTGCAAAATGCTCCTGACTTTCCCATAGAAGGAAACCCCTCATCTCTATTGCAAATACTAGCAAAACAAAACAAGGGCTCAGAATAAGCACAAGTTATCTTTTCCTCAGGTTCTCTTTTAAAGACAGTGTCTGAATATTGAATTTTTATATTACAAATTTACCAGCAACACAGCAGGATATCAGTATTAGCTTGCTGCAATAGATTTATCAGCTATAGTTTGTAGCTTGTTACACCAAAATGCTTATACCAAAAATGCCACAAGAATCCAGAGGAAGTAAACAAGGGCATGTATCAGCTTTTTCAGATTTTCTACCATATTGCTATACATGTCTTGTAATGACTATTTACATTATCTCACACTAAATATTCTGGTCATACAATTCAATTAGCAAATCACAACTCAAGAAAGCTATCTGCTTCATAACAATTTAAATATTTCAAGCAGCCAGTCCCCATACATATAAGCATCAAAACCTATGTAAATATATGAGGAACATAAAGCATGTGAAAAGTTGCCGACAAAGTAATAGGCTTATTTATCAAAGCAAAGAAACTCTCAAGTACTCTCAAGCTGTAACCCTAACAAAAGTGTATCTTGGAGACTGTTCTCATAATTACACCCCCTACCTCCTTCCTCCCTTCCCCAAAACAGCGGGGAAGATGGGAGAAATGACATCATAGGTTTTGCTTTTTGAAGAGTCCCATAGGCAGCTAAAGTATTACACGGTAGTTTTACTAACTATTGCTAAAGCCACAACAACACATTCCAAAATAGTCCCAAGCACTTTTCCAACTGGAACAGATTTTTCTTGCTCTGAGCTCATTTAAAAAGGATTTTTGTCTTCCCTTAGCGCTGCGTACAATCAAGCCAACAACAGAAGAAGCCCAAACAGTAAGTTTCTATCTGCCAGTATGAGGGCATGAGAGAAAATGGACATTTAACACTAATACCAGATAATAAGGCTGTTACATAAAATTCAGTAAGCTCAGTCGGGAGCTTTTCATGTACGGTTCCTTCAAACCACTAATTAGCAGACGAGCAGCACAGAATGTGCATGCCCCCTACATTCTTCCTTTCATTGGAAGAAAGCAGCAGGGTTGATTTCTTTTTTTAATATACTGAGATCAGCATAATTCAAGACAAGAACCAAAACCCATTTGTTGACAACCCGCTGAACCCTTGCGCTGATTCTTGCTCCCATCTTTGATGTTTGTGGGGAACTGCACAACACAGAATAAACAAAATTATAATAATCTTGCCAGTATTTGAGTACCTCTGAATAATTTTCTCCTTTTTGTGGGTTCTCAGAGGACATAAAATTGGGAAACATGTACTTTAAATCCCCTTCCACAAGCCGGTCAATCCAGGTGGATGAAGGGCTGAGTGGACCACAGCTGAAGTCAGCGAGCCCTGCCAGAAGCCAGTAGCTGCCCTTTCCTGCAGCAGTATTGGGGCTGTGTTGTACTTTCTACAGCTATGTCATGAAATGCAAGATGCCATTCAACAGTGCTATAGAATTGTAATAAAATCCCATCTTGGATATGTTAAGCATTTCCTTCCTCAGAAGTTTCTGCTGGCATGTTGCTAATCCCTCCAACTGCACCCTGGACAGGCTCAGCAGAGATGACCATCAACTTTCTCTCAGCTTCAGCCAATCAGATAGAACCTGTACGTCCACGAGGTTTACTACTTCTCTGAATAATGTGAATGGATACTAGGAAAAAATAGTTCCATTTCTTTTTAAATGTGAAAGTTCAGTTGTCACATGACAGCAAATTGCACAATATACACTAAGATATTTCACTGATTCACTCTCTCCAGACAACAGCAACTGAATTTTATGCATGTTTTCACTAGGGTACCATCTCTTTGTGCCCCACCCCCAGCAGTTTCTTTCCTTGTATAAAAACATGTTATTACTGTAGGAAAAACGAAAGAAGAGAATTTATAACAAATGCTATTAAACGTATGATTCCTTGGAAGCTCTCAGATTCATTTGGATCTATCTCCTCTTTCCCAAATTTTCATTTTTCCAAATATCACTGTGAATATTTATGATTCAAGTAGTTGGTTGAGATTTTTAATTTTGTAAACCTCATTCTAATTGAGTTCATCAGCCAAAAGTGACTGTCATGGTCTATCAGCATGCCACAAATGCTGCTCAAGGGACTAGAAAGTGACCGCTAAGCAGAGAAGATAGATCCTGTCACTCTTATTACTTATGTTAAAGAAAGTCAAAAAGCCAACATATATATTAACAACATGAGTAATAAATTGGAGGGTATTTTCCCTAAAGAAGCATGTAGCAGGTTCTTAACCCATACCTGCTGTTTTCAGAAACATCTGTCCTTTCTTCCCTTAAGACAATGTGGGACAGGTCTGTGTTAATACACACTGTGTATTGACCGTGGGTTTTGCTACACACAAGGAATTAACACTTGATCTAAATATAGTAGGTGTAGTTCAGTCATAACTGATCTCAGAAAAAAAAAAATCAAATATTTAACAAAAGCATGAAACCTGTCATCAAAGTTAAGCATTTACTATGTCCTCAGCCCATAGCTAATTTTTTTGTTCTTTAGCACGTGTCTAGCATTTCACTTTTTAATATCAAATTATGTATTACAGAGCAGTACCAGAAGACTGTATTCAAGGCAGATAATAGTTTCCTATTCGAAACTTTTCTCTATCCTCCCTTTTTCATTCAGACATCAACTGCATTCCCAGAAGACACCAAACAATATTCATCTCTCATCACTATTTATAAGGTTTGTAAGAAGTTTTGAAAGACATCTGTCAAAGTAAATTAAAACTACAACTTTTCCAAAAAAGCCTCAACTGAGTAACAGGAAGCTAGGCATTAACAACCTACTGAACATTAAACTCTTAACATGTCATTTTTCCTGGACTGTTAAACTCAAAAAATCAGAAGCAATGATGATGATATTAGGCAAAACTGTAAGTCTAATGCAGACTCATGTCTGTGATGTACAGTTTTATAATTTCACGTAATCTTTTGTGAGCTTTGAGTGCAGTGAAGGTCTATGGACATCTTGAACCAGAAAATACTCCTTTGCAGAATTTCATGACGGGGTTATAGCACAGCGTGGGAACCTCAGATCCTCAGTAATAAAATGGAAGAGAAAAAAATGTTCCTGCTAGCTAAGAAATAGAGACACCCCAATTCCAGCCAGCTGCTGTGGAGAATAAAACACCCCTTTTGTGATTACAGGGTGCATGGCTATGTGGTTACAGCTGGTTAGCTGTCATGGAACCAGACAAAACAAACGTTAGTGGCAGCAGCAGAAAAGTAGAAAATAGCATAGATCAGGAACATCCCAACAAACTGAAGGGAGATGAAGGGACATCAGTCTAAGAGCAGAAAAACCTATAGGCATAATATCAAGGACATTGCAATGAGGGCACTGGCATCCAGCGATGACACTGGAGATCAAACACATCCTGTTGCCAGCTGTGAGTGCCCACATACTGAATATACGTCCTTTTCACTGACAATTTGAGTTTTAACTGATCATCACTGGCTAAGGTAAGGTTCTGTATACTCCCGTTAACCAATTCCATATGGCTCTTGCCAGAATCTTGGAGATGCATTTCCCCAAATCTGCCATTTCCAGCCAACCCCAGCAAGTCCCAGCAAGCATTAACCTAATGTAAAATTCCATGTTCTTCTTCCCCCAGTTGGTTGGCAGTGTTCTGTTACCCTCGAAATACCCCACATTTCACACTGATGTGTAACACCTGTCTCCCAAGTTATCTGCACTGCTGCTGTTGATGGCAGTTCATTAGTTTTGGACACACCACGTCCTGGTACCTTTAAAGATAAATCCATTTAATATTCAGAGCTCCACCTAAAATTGAATTCAGGAACCAGGAAATTCCAACAGAAACTTAACTCTGAGCAGGGGCTGCAGAACAGACGAAGGTGGCATTCATTTTGTTTGTGTTGATGGGATGGGATTAGACAAGCTATTTTTGCCATGTCTTTACAAAAAAGCACTGGGTGTTCAAACAATACACCAGGAAGCACGCTTAGTATCCTTCCATTTTATCATACAAATCAAAGCAGATCAGGGACTTACTGACAAGACTTCAAAATTTGTGAGCGATAAAATTCACGCTTCCTCACTCATCAGAGGCCCTGAAAAGGACTACTGCTTTGTGTTTCATGCAACCATATTTACTTAGGCCAAGAAAAGCACCAGAGCAGTATCTTACTGTGCATATCAAGAGTCATCTGAACAAGAGTTGTAAAGGATAATCCGGCTGGAAAACTGGTGCTCTCTGTAAGATACACACAGTTGCGTAACAGCAGTTATTCACATCCATTGCAGATTTATACGTGTAACTCCTTCTCTTACTAAGAAATAAACAGGTCCTGTAGATTACACTACATAAATGTTCATTTTGAGTTTCTTATTGAAGAGACTATATAAGCACGTTCTGCATTACGGAAAGACAGAGATGATGAAGAGTTAAGCAAGGGGCTCTGAGAACCAGAGGTGAAGCAAGAGGAAGAAACAAGTGAAAGAGGGAGAGTAGGGAGCTAAACAGAAAACAGGTGTTGGAAGAGCAGTCTGTAGAACAAAACAAACACACACATGCAATTGGAAGTGGGTAAAAAAAACAAGTCAAAGACATATTTTGAACCTAAGTAATGCAAATCCTGTCTCTTACTCTGTACGGGATTTTATATTCTGTTCCCGGGTTATTCCAGAACCATGAGTAGGTAAAGGAACCAGTAGCTGCAACCACAATAAGAAAGGTTCATTTGAGATTTTTGGTATTGCTATTTTTTATTCTTCTCTAACAAAGCTGGGTTCAAATTACTTGTCAGGAGTGCAATTATCCTGTAAAATATTTTCATATGGGCAAAAATCTATAACGGAAACATTTTATTATCTTCTTAGTTTCCAAGTTGCAGCATAGTTCCTTCTTCTATTCTTTAACTCTTCTTTATGTAGAAATTGTAAAACCTTGACATGTTATCTGAAACCTTATCAGACATGCAGGTTTTTCAAATATGCCCTGGTGGAAGACAAGGTACGTGAAACAATACGCTGTCTAGGTTTTTGTTGAAAAGTCTGATTTAGAAAGTGGAGAAGCATTTAAAAATTTTGAAGAGTCCTTTCTGACCTGATGACACAATTAGAACCCCAAATTGTCAGTTTTTCCACTACAGCAAAGGTTGATACAGTGAGAGATACAGCTTCTGCCCATCCTAGACTTAAATCCCCACTGGTACGTTCCATGCTTTATCATGTGTTACCAGGACTCTTTGGCTGCCTATTGAGAACTCCTATTTTCAAGTCTGTACAAAAACATAAATAAAAGTTTTGCTATGTTTAGTATGCATACTTAGGTAGGTAAACAATAAAATCAGTACATTAGAGCTTTTATCAGTCGTGTTCCAGCTGTGTCTGATGTTACACTGTATTACTGGAACACTGAACATTGAGCAATGTTACAAGACACCCAAAACACTAAAGAAAATAAATATTCATTAAAAGAACATGCACTGTTGCATCCAAGATGATAATAACATTTCACAATTTCTTTTATTTGCTAAAAATATCTCCCCCAAAAGATCAAAGCAGCATTAAGAAAAATTTATTAATTTAACCTGAAACTACAAGATAAAACTAAAATTTCTAGATGAGTTATTAGCAGTGGAAATAAAAACCTTTTTGATCTAAAAATGTTTCTCTCTCAAAATTTGAAAAGACTCAGGTGTTCCCAAACCTTACCAATTCATGAACTTTATGTTCCAGCCACAAAAGAAAAACAAAGGTCAGTAACACATAAACCATAGTACCAGAAGCTTGCTTCCAGCACAAACATTGTCAAAACTCCAGCTCTAAAATCAGACACATGCTTGGTTACTGTTATCAGTTTGGATGTTACACTAAAACGAATTTTCACCAAAAAAAAATGTTAAATTTAGGCTTAGAACAAATCTTGAGCAACAGAGAAATTCCAGGAATAGCAGCTCAGATCTCTTACAGCCAAAGCAGAACCCTGCTTATAATGCAGATTGCTAATGAATGTTAACGGTCAGCATGCACGCATGACAACGTAAAGCAGTGGGAATACTTTGAACACTGCTTGTCTACTGAGGGCACAAGTGTGTGTTTTAATTAATGGAGCACTCACTTTGTCATTTTTAGAAGGATCTGTCCTAGGATCATTTGGCAATTGATTGAAACTCAGACCCTAACAGCAGTTATCCAATTTGTTCATGTTTTATTTCCACAAGAAAATAAACCTGCAGTTGAATTTTTTCCCAAGCTTAACACGGTTAGTAATTTTAGAGACAAATTTAAACAGCATTAACATGGCTTTTTAAAAAATAAATAATCCTACTCTCTCTGGAATTTTTCTCTTTGAAACAATATGTGCCTACATTTCTGCAGTATATGTATATGCATACGCAAAAAACATTTTAATTTGGCAATGTCATCGCAAAGTTGATCTTAATTTTCTTTCTTCCTATGTCTTCCTACAGATATCTATACACGCATATATCTATGTATGGTATTGTATTGCATTACATCCACTCTGTTTTCCACAGGACACTCACTGGACCAGCCATGGGTGACCAGTATTCCTTTACAGAGCAGTTACTCAACATTTAGCCTTTTTCTTGCTGTTCTATGCACTGCCTTGGGCTGTATTTACTGCAGGGTATGATTATTTCAAATTTTTTTCTAATAAAGACTAGAGTACTATTCCTAGAACACAAGTGGCTCTTGAAAAATTGCTTGTGTCCATACCCTGCAGTGGAATTACCCCCACTTTGCAGAGAAAAAGACAAGGTACAACCATATCAGCACTGTAAGCACCAGTTAACTCTCAGTGCTCATATTTATTGTGCTTATTTTATTTCATACAAGGGAGTAATTCAAAGTCCAGTGAACAACGTTGTGTCCACACACATTATCACTTAACTTTTGCAAGTGTCTGCTCTTGATTCAGTTGCAATTTTCACGATATTTTTAAAGGTCTTCTATTGTAACCAAGCAGGGATGTTTTACCCTCCCTAGATGAGCAGAAGAATACTTAATACGAAAGTAGCCTCCTATTAAATATCAAGTCATTTCTTCAATGTACAAGGCTGCTAAACTTTAAGAAATGAGAAGGTAACGTCTCCTTTGTTCTTTGACATTGTTTAGTCTTCATCAAAGAAGTTTTAGCTCATTTCCCCACCCCCAGGTTCACTTCAGACAGATATCCAAAATGGAAAATTTCAGTTCAAACTGTTAAAGCTTAGCAAAAAATTACAGGAAACTGAGAGAAAAATTTTACTGGGAAATACTGAGCATTATGGATTATGTTATCACCTAGGCTAATAGCATGTCTATAACATTACCTTTCAAATACTCCAAGTTACACATGTAAACAATTTAACAAGCTTGCCAATGAATTACAGGTCTTTTTCATGGGTTTGGATGAAGAGAGCACACAGCTGTCAGAAGGCTGGAAAGTGACCTGAAAGCAGGAGCCTGCTGCCAAATTGTTTCAGCAGTGCTGATGAGATCCAGTTTTGGGGATGGTCAGGGATTCTCACCATCTTCATCGTAGACCATTCGCGTCCAACACCACAACCTTTTTAGATCATTGAAAATTTGTGGCATCTTTTTTATTACCATACAACAGTATTTCTCTTTAAATAAATTCAGTAGCTATAAATTCCAAATTTACCTGCCTATGGAAGAGCCTGAAAATTTTGCCCATTCTGATGGGGATGATACATACTCATATGAAACAGAAAGCTACGTAATTTAAACCACATTTTTAACTGTGAAGCATTTCTTCACCAAGATATTCATTATTCTCTGTGTGTGTGTATATGTGCATATAAAACAAAACAGACGTTATCCCTGATCCTGCAGCTGAGCTCCCCAAAGGCATATATGAATATGTGGGTGGGCATTGCAGAGCAGGAGGAAACGTTGCAGGGAAAGGTAAAAGAATCAATTCCAGGGCTTAGAGACAATTTATAATTACTGTAGGTATTACCTGCTGTTTACCTGTAATCAAGTGCTGGTGCTACACATCTATATGAAAGGGATTAAGTTTAAATGTTTTATAGCAGCAGTAAATTAATGATTAGTAACATCATTTTTATGACATGTACATGAAATAGCAGGTGCTTTCCAGACAAAAAGAAACTGCCCAAGTTTAGTGAGTTTCCAGCTGAGTGATATTTGCTTTAGTCTGTCATAGCATGATTGGGAATATATGCAGAATATGTCCTAAAAGGATAATACACATCTCTGTGAAAGAGAAAAACACATTTTCTGGATATGAGGAAAGGTATGCGTTAGGAAAGTGTGCCAGTATTCTCAGTTCTAAGATATAAAATAGAGAAAGATGAGGGACTTAGCATCAGCAATAATAAGTATCATCATGCCTTTGAAGCAGCTGAATCCTGGAGCAGAAAAACAGTCACGCCTCACGTGCCTTGGAAAGAAATTCACAGCAAAAAGCACGTGGCAAGGGAATTCAGGGGATTGCTCAGCCTGCTTCACATGTTTAATTGGCTACTTTACATGCAAAGTCTCTTGTAACCCCAAGTCATGCGCTCACGTATGCCACGTATGTTCACACACCCAAAACCCTTTCTATGCCCGAGGCCTGCAGCAACAGGTTAACTCCCTTCCCTTGCAATATGGCCCCAAAGGCAGACATCTCTTAGAAAAATGATGTGGGGCATAGCGCACCCCACCAGCAGACAGAGGACTTGAGCTCAGTTCCCTCAAAATAGGGAAATTCAACACCCATTTTTGCAAAAAGAAGGTTCAGACCACCGAGTCCTGGATAAAACTTCGTATATCTTTTTGTGACTGTGCCACCATACATTAGAAGATCCGAGACACTCAGAATCAGGGTGACTGCAAGCAAGAGGGAGCCTGAATCGGAAAGCTCAGTGTTGGGTATAGGTTGAGGACATGGCCGGCAGGAGGCGTAACTCAGGTCTCTCTGGAGAGAGTGAACGTCTCCACTGTCTTATGCTTACCCAGAGGAGTTTGCACCCTGTCCACACCCTGTCTTCTTTTGGGATGTAGGTGTTTTTAAAGCCTGAGACAAAAGTCGGCACTGCTCTAGGATAAGACTTTTGTTGCGTGCATCCCTCTGTGTTAAGCTGGGAATGCAACACAGTCTATCTGCCGAGAAGCGCAGGCTCGCCACGCTGGCCTTTTGCCAAGGATGGGTTGTCACAGAATCGCAGGAACGCTTTAACAGGAATGAAATAATAACAGCAAAAAGACGACAGAAGGAAATTTGATTGATCTGATCTTTACACTGTTGGGGTAATATCTTCTCCAAATGCAGATACAACTAGGTATGCAGCTCACAATCTCAGTTTTCTTTTGTAGGTAGCTAGATTTACTGAGACCTGCTGCAGGCTTGAGAGGCTCTTCGCACCCTGGCTGTGAAGCTGCTTTATGCAGCTACTGGAATAATCAAGGTGCAGTTTGTCCAGGAAGTTCAGACTATTTTTAAAAGCATACTGGTATTTCAGGGCAGGAGCACAAAACAACAAAATGGAACTTTATAATGAATAAAAGCAATTTGGAACTTTAAGTCTAGACTGGCTACCAATCTGTGTAATATGATGTACTCTAAAATAATTAAAAAACATTGCAATGCATTAAATCTTGCATTTGAGAGGTCACAAGCCACTGCATGTAAGATGTCACAAGTCAAATTCTGTTGAAGGAAATAAAGTCCACTATTTCACATTTTTGTTAGAGAAATCAGTGTTTTGGGTATAGTAGAAGGCAACAGAACCCCCATCTGAGGCCCATGGGAGAAGTATGAAACACTAACTTCAGGCTCGATTACCAATGAATTTTGTGCCCAGTAATCTGCAGTACACTGGAGGGGATATAGATCTGTCACCAGTACCAGACTTAATATTGAAAACCTTAAGAGTGAACACAAAAACGTTTGGTATTGGTGACATAGCCCTTATCCTCAGAGTCACACAATGAGGTGTCACCACAGAGCAGCTCGGAGTCCTCTAACCTCCCATATTGTGGTTGCATCAGGATGTAGGCATCTTAAGCTGCTGGCATGCTTTAACTAACTATCAGCAAACTTTAAAAAGTATTAATAATGCCTTCTGTTAATAGTCATTAAATCAAAACTACATACTGCTCCCCAGTAACTACCAAGTAGGTAGCTTTTCACGGTGTGTCACACTGAGGGTATCTAATACAAAAGGGTGGAATTGTTGACCTGAATCATTTACAATGGCTTCGCTGAGCTTTTTTATGGAGTAGGGCATGTAAGCACACATGAAACGAAGACCATATGCTTAAACTAAAAAATCCTTTCCATTCTTTGTTTCACAATCAGGTTGTATTTTACAGCCTTATTTAGATTTATGAATAGTCAATTCTATATTTATAACTATCGTAAAAACTGAGCAGCTTATTGTTTTTGTAAACCTAGCCTCAAATCTAAGCCAAGAAAAATAAAACTAAAAGCTTTCTAAAAAAGGAACATTGTTCTTACACCGACAGAACAGATAGAAAAATAAAATGTCTAAAATGAAATGGCCTTTCCTGGTGAAGGGTGAGTAGTGTCATGCAAAGAGAAAACATGGTTCATAGTCAAGTTTGCCACCTGACCTTCTGTGAGGTTTCTAAGCATATTCCTTCAGCATAGCCCGCTCTAAGGATACTAACCATGGGACACAAGTAATTATGCTGACCTCCTTCCCTCTCTGTCTTTATGGGAAAGACAATTTATCACTAGAAGCTACAAAAAATTCAAGAACTTACACCCCTGGAAAACAGTCTGTTCTGTGGTTAAGCTGCAAGCTTTGGGAAAAGGGAAAGTGGATACTCTTGGTAACACAAGTGCTAGACTGAACAGGAGGCTTGGTTGAAAGATAACAAACCACTGAGTACACATACAGGTTATTTAGTACAGCACATACCTCATGTTCAAGACAAAGAAAATTCTCTTCCTTTTCCACTAGCTGGTACAGTGAGGCCATCCCAATAAACACTGCCTATATTTAAATTGACAAAAGCTACATCAACTATCTTTTCTAGTATTCAAAATGTTAAGAGAAAAGGAATGTTAAAGATGTGTCAGTCCTACAGTTAAAGTAGAATCCTGTTATGCTGGAAACAGCACTAACAGCTTCTCCCTAAGATCATAAAGTCACTGCACTGAAGCCTACTCGGAATCCTTTGGAAGTCATGAGAAAGTCCAGCAGAGAAGTCTGGTACAGACAGCAATTATTTACAGTAGTGTAGGGATAGAAAGGTTCCCTGAAAAAGCAGCACAGATTTCTCAGTAAAACACAGCTACCGAAACTTAATATTTACTATGAAAACTGTAACTAAAATGTTAAATCTCTGAATTTTAGGGAATGGAATTTAAAAACTTTTCTAAAGCCCTGAAATTCAAAACTTAGCTTGAAAGGTTTCCAAGAACTCTTTCCGTTTAGGCTATCTCTCTCTACTAAAACCATACATCATATATTCTAAACACTGCTATTGCATTGCAATGAAGCTGCTGCATGCTAGTGGCTTGGAAGGAGGTCGCCACATCTCAGTCATTCTACTTTTCCCAGGAGGGACAGGGCTCACTTACCTCTATTATAGTCACACCACTTCCTAGATCCCAGAGCTAACAGCACCTGGACGACTCTTCTGACAGTATCTGGAAGGCTGATGGTAGGGAGAACTGCCAGGACAAAACCCACGAGAGGCTGGAGTTCAAAACTGAAAGTTAAAAGTTCAGGCAGGGCAGGAGACTAAGCAAAGAGGTAGGGTTTGTGGAAGGAAAGGAGGCAGGAAGAAAAACAACCAAAGCAGCAGGTACAGGAAAAGAGGAGGGAAGAGCAAGGAAGAAATGAAAATGCTGGAATATTTGAACTACTGGCAACCATTTTGGAGGGGTCGGGGGTGGGCAATAATGCATCATCCATTTCTTCTCGAATTCAGATTCTGCTTACAAGTTCTCCTCTGTGTGTGGGCTGAAGAACGTGGCTAGGAACATGTGAAGAAGTGACATGCCACTCCTGAGAACTTTTAAAACCCAAACCCAAAAACTGGAACGGTAGGTCATCAGTCTAGACCTTTCCAAGAGTCAGAAGTTACTCAAGCTTTTTGTTTAGTTTTCTTACAGCAACAGAGAAGCGTTTGCAATATAAAGTAACAGCAGAGGCCTCATAACTACACTAGCCAGACAGCTCACCAGGATGTTTTCATCTCCCACTACAGTTCATGTCAGAGCCCTGCAATATCCCCAGCTGCAAACTGTAATAGTGATGGATGAGTTATGCAGCTGATACAGAACATCAGAGTGCACAGCTTGCCTTACTTCATCATTCCTCAGATATTTAGCATAGCTGTCCCCTCCTTTCCTTACAATTCACTCAAAGGCAGATGGCTACATTTTTCCGTGCTTTGATGGAAGAAAAGGACTGTCAGCTGTTTGCCTTTATTTAATAGTTGTTTCAAGAGCTTTTCAGAAAAAAAAAAAAAAGACAAAAAGCAAAAAGAAAAAAACCTCCCCAAAACACAAACCACTGCAATGTTTCCAAGCCAGAAGGCACAATCAGATTAGGTCAATTAAATGATGGCATGGATTTCACTCTTACCAGTGGATCCTTTGACATACAAAGCTAGGTCAGTCTTTCAGTAATGAGGTGACTGGTAATAGTGGTTATGTATCAAAGACTGGACACTAACCTCTCAACACTAGTAGGTTTTCTTATGTTTTTGCTATGTAAGGAAGACCACTTCATTGCTTCTTTTGGCATTACTAAATGTGGTTTTGGGATGGGGAATGCAAAACGGACATTTTTTTAATCAAAAACATACTGCAGTAACTATATTATTATTTGGTATTTTTAAGCAGTCTGCTTGGTGACAAAGCCAGCACCCATCAGTTGCCCGTCTGCCTCGGAGCTCAGTGGAGCTCTGGTGTGAGTGTCGTCCCGTATTCCAGAAAGCTATACCCAGCAGGAGCGGAAAGGCCAGAGGATTCACGTCTCTAGTAAGCCAAGTCCCCAGTGGATTAAGACCTATTCTTCTCCCTAAAGGATGAATGTACATATAAATCCCAGTGTTTCCATAAAACATTTATAGTTTTAGAACAGCAGAGCAAACGTGGGCCAATTGCAGGGATTTTATTGTGTTTGCCTTCTGCAGAAATGCGAAATCTCAATCATTCTTCTTTTACAAGAGCTTTTGCAACATGCACATGTGCCTTGCTGAATTAGCAGGGGTACTGTCTGGAAAACATATGTAATTAAATTGATGTAGGGAAAGAAAAAAGACAGCCCATTGTCTATTGTTCCTAAAAAAACCCCATGCATGTATCTGAGAAATAGAAGCCAATGGATGCAGCTCTTATTAAACAGAAGACAGAAAATGTAAAGAAGAGCATAGATTTGCACTGAATTTTCTGCCTTCTGAGGAAGAAATACTTATGAGTTGTAAAGGGTTAGAATGTTATAACCCTTCCTGCTTTAAGGTTAACCTTCACTTTAAAGCAGGGTGGAAATGCACTGAGTTGTTTTATTTAACTTTTGATATGGTTTTAAACTCCGAGAATAAAAGAATTGATGCGGCAAACCCAAAAGAAGTGTTCAGTTAATCACATGAAGTAGCCAACTAGATTCGTCTCCTAGGTCCCTTTATAATTAATAGACCAACAAGCTAGTCATGAGAACTTCAGATAATATAAATCAACATCCACAACTGCTGAAGTCAGAGCTATGCCAACTACACCAACTGGCTTAGGAGGACAAAATGATTCATCAGCTAAGTCTGTGCACTACTTGCTCACAATTATTTACTTATTGCATCTTTCCCAGAATCATAGGTCATAGAAAACATGCTCCTCAGCAAGGGCTAAACAAAAGAAACGTACATTTACTGGCATTTTAGAAGTGTTTTGCCAACAAAGTTAAGACATTAGAATGGACATTGCATCTGACTGGAATGTGAACATTTTAACAAGGCACACTGAACAGGTAAGCAATTGCTTTCTTAGACTTAAAACATTAAAGAAATAGGATGCTTAAGAAAGAAGAACATCCTTCCCCAAAACTTCACAAGCAAACAAATTTCCTCATCTGTAGGGATTACAGTGAAAAAGTAGGGACCTAAAATGGAACAGCCATCTTCCACTACTGCCTCTCAGGAAGATGGTGATCTGTATAATGTCTCAAGTTCTGGTAACTGACATTTCGTGGCATGTTTTGATGAAAAGGTTATTTTGTACAGGTGTCTCTGTCATGACTGACACACTTTGGAGGACTAATGCAAGAATTGTAACTTAACTTATGCCACTCAAAGGCTACCATTAGAAAAATTATGTTTAAAGGACAGCAAATGTGTATTCAAAGAAGGAAAATCAAGCTTTCCTTTATCTGTAAGCATGACAAGCGTATCTCCAAAGCATATTGGCCCCCACACAAAGCTTGTGCTTCTTACATAGCCTTTCACAAAAGTTCCCAAGGAACTGAAACCCTGAAGAAGAGTGCTCTAAAGGTAAACTTTAGGAGAAGAGTGCACAAGCAAAAAGGCTTAGCATGTCTCAGCACTGGCTCAAGGATCAAGATCCATTTTTTCTTGCAAGAAATAGGGTAACTTAGGCATAGGATAACTTAAGCATAGGATATGCACTTTAAATCACACTTAGAATCCCATGTGCTTCGTGCTAAAAATATGAAAAAAAAAAAGTCTTCTCCGGTTCAAGATTCAATTTCACACTAAAAGAAGAAAATTCCTTTACAAAGAAACTGCTCTCATTGAACAATATTGCATTGTATTTAATTTTAGTTTGTATGTTTTCATAGGATCATATAGAAAGATTAGTGGTCTAAAGTTTGGATCAGCAGATTTGATGAGAAGAGGGGAAAACATCCTTCAGCTGTATCATCTCTTTCTGCAAGTTTGATTTTATATTTAAAATGTGCCAAATTCTGTATCTTCAGTAGTTATCTAAACAGAACAAGAAAATGCTGAGTCCAGAAAGTCCAGAAAAGAAGAAACAAGTATTTAGTAGACAAGCATTATTTTTTTCCCCTCCCAGTAGGAGTGTTATCACAGTATACCTCTTGCCACTTGTTACTCTGAAGGAATCAACACATCAGGGGCTGAAATGGTACTTCCGAGGAAGTCCATGCTATAAACACACCCAAGTTCTCTAGTGTATATCTTGCCACTATCTGTGAATTAATCATAAAACAACTTATCAACACACCTGTTCACCTGGTTTATTTAAAACTATTTTCTCCCAAATATACAGCCCACTTCATTTCCTTAAGCTTAAAAGAACAAAATATTTAGCATTTAAGTGTAAACAAAGATAAGCGTTTCTACTGAAACACAATACAAGTTGGCTGTAATTTCTGAAAGGGACAGTGCTTTAAATAAAGAGAAAGGAAGAGTTACTCGAATCTCTAAAGGAAAACCAAGCATTTCAGCTGACTGCAGTGAAAATTTAAGCTAGCTTCACAAGAAGCCTGTTTTATTTTACAGCACAAGCGAAACAAAACCTAGACTATCTGTGCTAGGAAAGGATGAACAACAGGATTGAAAGCTATGCTGGTTGAGCTTTTAATTACTACAGATGGCAAATAAAACAATAGTTATATACAGTAGTTATACAGAAATGTCGAAAAAGAAAATTTAATAAAAACCCTGTTTCCTTTCATCATATCTTCTTTGCTTCACTGGAGACCACTGAATGGCCTTCTCTGAGCATTGCGAGATGTGTATTTCTAGTACTTTTAAAGCCAGAATTGGTATCATTTTCACATTGTCAGTCAGCATCCAAGGTATATTGGGCTGTTTTCTATGCAGAGATTTTCCTCCCTGCCCTGCTTTTTTGTGTGTACTTCATTGCTCTTCTGCTCACTGCAGCTTTTGCCACATCTTCTCTGCAAGCCCAAGACCCTGCACCCACGGGACTGGGGCACCCACCCACTGACAGGTACTGTGGATTCCCTGCGGGAGCTGCAAGGAATGGAAAGAAAGCAGCATCTTGCTTTCATTGCCTCCCCAGTGGAACAGGAGCCACTGGCCCAGGTCTCATTGTTCTTTTTCACCACAGGCAAATCTAGTACCGTGTCTGTATATTTCTTTAGGCCAAACACCATGATCAGGAAATCACTGGATGCCAGTGCCCAATTGCATTTTTTTCCATTTCCCACTACTGGCCACTGCTGAAACTTTTACTGGTGGTCAAACATTGGCCATAACAATTGTGCATCATTCCTATACCAGCCTTGCTGGCTGTTGGTGTGCGCCCACTGCTGGGACACCCATCACATGCAGAGTAGAGAGAGTCACCATGAGAGGGAATTTCCCACTTGCAGTCTGTGAGGTGCTAAAAAAGTAAAAATATAACTAGAAATGGCCTTATTCTCAGAGAAGGCAACAAATTGGCCTGCAGATATAATAGCTACTTAGGATAACAAAAAAAAAAAAAAAAAAAGGACAGAACTTGTGCATCCCGTTATGAAGAATTTATACTGATGCTCTGTTCATTTCTCCTTTTTTAGATTTCAATTTCTTACTTTATCATACTTAAAGAGATCAATCAAAAGGAAAGGAAATGCTTTCTATTCCCTAGAATATACAAAAAAATTAGGGGAAAAATATTAAAATCATTATTTTCCTGGAATCTCATACCTGCCATGATAGCTGAGGATGTCTCAAACAGCCATTATGAATTAGGAACTTCCATTCCCCAGATACATCAGCACAGACTTGTCACAAGTGTAGATAACATAAAATATACTTTTAAAACCTGAGAAATTTATGAAGTAAAAAATAAATCTTTCCATTCCACCTGGATAATGGTGTCCTTATATATTACCCCCTGCTTTCCAGCTGTACTTCTACAATTGCATTTTACCACAGGAAAATCATTCCTTATACAGCAACGTTTAAATAAGATAGTTTGAACTTTTACTTCATACAAGGGTTGGTAGCTTCAAGGCTTGTTTCTTCAAGTCACTGCTTTTAGTTAGCCTAATGTTTTTCTTTTATTAAAATAAGTTTTTCAACAATCATTAACAGCCCATCTCAGTTCCATTTTGCAGAAGGAAGCCATTTGTGAATGGCAATAAGTACTTTAAAAATAAAAATATGTAGGACTCAAGAACCGTTATTCAACAAAAAAATAGAATTTCAATTCCCCCCTCACTTCCCACAATAATATTAAAGCAACTGCACAAGAGAACAAACAGTAAACAACTATTTTATTAGTTTCCCATATTATTGTCTATTGCTGTATGCAAGAACATTGTCCGATATACACAATAAAGATACACAGCAAATATACAGCTTTCTATGACTTTCTCCTCTGCCTTCCAGTAACAGATTGTGTGAAACAAACACTATGGAGTTGCAGTAGGTTGTTTTTTGTTCAGCCTCCTTGCTCCAATCATATGAGGTGGTTCAGTGATACAGATGTTGAAACTCTGGGAATAATTTAATCAGTTCTACACTGAAATATCAAACTTCTTTAACAGAGAAGAGGGAGGAAGTGCAGAGAGGAAAACAAATGTTCTTGTCTTGGCCTTCACCTTGTCCTCCTTTTTCCTCAATAAGCTCTATCCCTACAGAAGAATGGGTTTAACCAAGTGCAGTAAGTACTCTCTCCAGATGTTTTAAGTAGCAATTTTGGCTTCTTGTGGTCATCCAAAAAATGTAAATTAACATTTGAATTAAATGCAAGTCAGCTGATGGAATATGATCTCATTCCTAAAAGGTTTGTACTGACAGACCAACTAATTTCTGTCATTGCACCATCATAAAAAAACTACAAGCAAACTGCTACCAAAACAAATATACCTTTGACCTGCTGAGAAGTCAGAACCTCTTCGTATATTCTCCAAAATGACACAACAGATAAAAATTGAATTTTATTACTGTGAGCAACTTCCCTATTTCAAAATTCACCTTGCAGAATAAGAGATAAGAAACTTAAGAACAAGCCTGAAATACATAGCAACCTGACATCACATCCCTAAATGCTTACATAAAGTCTGCCATTTAAGTAATATCCAGCTTTGCAGGATCCTTCTTTCTTTTCTCACCTTCAGTGAAGATTTTATAATCGCCGTATACACTAGCCCTATACAAAGCCACAAACATCTATTCCTAGCTGTGAGCTCATTGACTGCTGACAGGAAGCTGTGACAGCGGACAGGATACTCCAGCCCTGTTCTTGGTATCTTTCCACGGAGTTTCCCCAAAGAGTCCTGCCAGTTCTGTGGCTCCAGCAGTTGAGATCACAGTAATGAATGAGCCATGTGCCACGCACTGTTGCTCACACACCACCATTTCATTCCTGCCTTTTTTTTTTTGTTAAAGAGAATTCAGTCATTTTGCTATACTGCTTAATACAAGACATTTAGTCATCCAGATCATTCCGTACTCACAGTACTAACTTTTTCAGCTACATTCCTGACACCTGTAATACCTGTACAGCAGAATTCACAGTAACGGGGATGTAATTGTGCTTGGGAGTCTCAGTCTGTGTTGGATCAGGCTGGTTCTGCCAGAACAGATCTCATAGTTCTACACATCTGCCCTTTTATAAAAAAAAAAAAAAAAAAAAAAAAAAAAAAAAAAAAA
>VFFE01008529.1:5958214-6053893 GCA_008921705.1 Burhinus oedicnemus | reverse complement strand
TCTTCCCTTTTAAAAAAAAAAAAAAAAAAAAAAAAAAAAAAAAAAAAGAAAGGTTAAAGAATGTAAGAACATCTTTCCTACAGATATGGCTACCTGTCACCGCCAAGACGGCTGGTGCTTTCTTGCAGCACTTCACTTGTGTATTTCCTCTGTAGACTTCCCAGCTTCCTGCTATGCTTATTCATTTTTCCAGCCACTACATAGTTCTACATCACTTGATCATATTCCACATGAAAAACTGATTCTCAAAGGTTTTGTCTGTGATGCTGTGTGTTCAGTAGGCAGATTTTTCAGATGGACCTTCCTGTTCTTGACACTCTAAAAAGTTTTGATTCCTTGTTTATACGCATTATGACATAGGCCTTTATTATGACATTCCAACCAGACCGCCTTTTGAGACAAATTGGAGCTACGTAAAGAGTTTCAAGATATTTCATGTGCTAGATCTTCACAGAAGTTAAACGTTGTGTAGCAAAAGAGGCGAGACACTGCACAAAGCCAGAATATCTGAAAAGCCCAGGCACCTTGACTTCTGTCCCAGGCTCTGGGGCACTGGGCTCCAGGTACAGAATGCTTTACCTGTTGCAGCAGGTTGTTAATCCTAGCTCAATTATCCTCACCTAATCAGTGCCAGTCTACAAACATACAGGCTTCTGCTCACGGTTCCTAGGTATGTGCAGATGCTCAGAAACCATTAGGTTGCATTCCTGATATGAATGTTATCCTCTCCCTAGCCTGGAAAAACTGCTTCAGAGCAGAGAAACACTTGATCTTTCATGAATAGGTAACACTGGACTTGGATGGACTTAAAAGCCTAAGAGAACAGTCATTCCCTGGCATCCTCTTCAAGATGGGAAACTCTATTTGCCTCTATTCATGAGGCAAATATTTCAACCTATTTGGGAATTGGTAAAGTTATGAAAACTCAATAAAAGTCTCAAAATGATACGCAGCAAACCCAGTCTGTTCTGTAGTCAAGACAGTATACATGAAAACATCCTTTCCTACTTCCTGAAATTTCAGATTTTATTTGGACGGAATGTTTTCCAGGCTGTTGATTCTTAAACAGCAACTTATAACTGCTATCGAATTAAGAGAGAATTAGTAAAATAACGTCTTTTTCAAAATACTGGCTCAAAGCTGTGTCAGGGGAGGATCAGACTTGACATGAGGAAACATTTCTTTACCAAGAGGGTGGTCAAACGCTGGAACAGGCTTCCTAGAGAGGTGGTCGATGCCCCAAGTCCTTCAGTGTTTAAAAGTCATTTGAACAATGCCCTTAATGTGCTTTAACCTTTGGTTGGCCCTGAATTGGTCAGGCAGTTGGACTAGATGATCATTATAGGTCCCTTCCAACTGAAATAGTCTATTACAAGTCACAAAAAAGTTCTTTAACAAAACCTTAATTTCCCATAATCTAATTTATCCTAGAAACAACCAGTTCATGAATAATCACATTGGACTTTGATTAGATTATTCAAAAGGCATGACAGTTCTGGACTTAAGAGTATTTAACTGCTGCAGTTAAAGTTTCTGCCATTGGGGTAGGCGAGCAACTTTCCATGGAAAGCTTTATAGTGGAACAGTAGGGCCAAGACTTTCAGATCTGCCTGTAGCGTTTGAAGATGTCAAATTGGGAATAAGTTATGGTAAAAAGCTATACTGTGCTTTAAAAAAAATAAAAATCCATTACACGAAGCATACTGACCACACAGATTTGGATCAACGTTACAAATGTACAGCATGGTCTCAAGAACATACAGTCTTTGGCAAATACTGCGAAGATTTATGCTTGGAGCTCAGGAGGCAATGGGAGATCATGGCTTTTCAGCAACCCACTGCAGCACAGCTAGGGAACACATCTCCAGCTGCAGGGCAGCACTATGGCCTTCTTTTTTCATACAGTACTCTTAAAAGATGTCAGGAGTCAAAAGAAGTTTTCCTTTCTTCTACATAAAATAGTTCTTAATTAGCATAAGCAGCTTCCAGGTTTTTTTGCAAGTAACACTAGCAGGACAACTGCCTGAGCACAGGAAAGTGAATTATACAGAGAATTTGAGAAAAGCATTTACTTCACAGCAAGGGCTTACAGAAAAGTCCTAGAGAACCCTCATTTTTCATTTATGATTTTCAATTTGCATTTCAAAAGTTTGGGTTCGGGTTTTTTTTCTAAAAAGGCTTCAATTACTAAACTCAATACTTGCACCATTTTAAACCTACCCATAAAGAAACACTATAGATGTGAAATTCAAAACATTGCTGCATGAGACTATACTGTAACAAACACAATGTCTGTAGCCGCCACTTGCAGTTCAACTTTGATAACCTACAGTCCTGACACATTCATCTTTCCAGTACAATTGGTGAGTTTGAAGTAGTTCCTTCCATCAGAGCTTCTCACACCAGCACACCAAAAAGCAATTTTCACTATATTCCAAAAGTTTTGCACCGGCTTACTTAAACTGATGGTGCTGCCTAAGCTGTACAGTTGCAGAACGCGCAAGCGAAAATAAATGGTTGGCCTCAGACAAGCTGCGCCCTTTACCAAAGATCAATGTAACTGTGGCTGGTTGCTTCATCTGTGTTGCAATTCAACTCAAGACCAAGAGACCTAAATAAGAAAAGAATGGCAAAGATCATTAGCTCGCAGGTAAGGGCAGGTTCACTCTCTACTTGCTGTTGTTACAGAAGGAATTTGCCAGTGTTGCACAAAAATAAGAGCAGCTCAAAGTTTTGTCTGTACCGTTCCACAAGTCGTGGCATTTCTAGCAAACCACATTTTGTTCTGCCTTTCACATTACTAGACCAAAACAGGAACTAATATGCAATACCCATATTATTGAGCTGAACAGCTTTCAAAATGCCACCAGGATGCACGGCAGCAAAAGAAATCAGACTACTTGCTTTCAGTGAAGAGTGCGCCACCTCCCACAAGAAAACTTTAATTTTACCTCTTTGGAGTAGGGTTTCTTTTTAAGAACTTAATAACGTTATGCATAAAAGTAAATATCACATTACAGGTCCAGCTATGTAAAGCATACCCAGTCATATAAATTATGAAGCACCATAGCACTAAGTGTTTCCCTTTAAATAAATGACCTCAGCTTGTGACTGGGACTGTAATTAATTTCTTCTCTTCCAACAGTTTGAAAAATTTATCCAGTGTCGGGGCTCCCTCTGTGCAGCCTCAAACATAATTAGTAGAGCTCTTACTTTAATTAAAGTCTTTCCTAAGCCTTTTTTATTAGTATTTACCACACCCTGACAGCTTCTTGCCTGTTGTGAAAACCAACTTTACATAGACTGGCAGGGTCTCCCCTCTTTCAGATCAGCAGAGTCGGTGGCAGATGCATGCCTTTCAGAACTCACAAGAAGATCTCATACCCAAGAAGGGAAAAAAACCTTTCCAACATAAGATTTGCAATTTTTTCCATTTGCTGGCTTCAGAAAGAATTTGCAAATAGCTCTTCAGATTCAATAAGGGCATAGTTTTTGTCCAAGAAGGCTCTACCAGTTAGGTGCTACCACACACTGCCACACTTACACACCGCTCCTTGTACCCATGTGTTGCATTACCTCAGAGAAAGCATGTACTCAAAGAACCAAAGCCAAGCTATTTTTCAGGGCTTTTGTTTGCTTGTTTGTTTTTGAACAATAGCTGCAACTTTGTAAAGCTGCAATGGCAGCTGCTTGTCACGTAGTGACTAATTGAGCATGCTGTCATTAAAGCAGCTCAGAGCTGGTCACTCAGAACAACCTTAAAAATTACTTATGAGTGCAACAGGCAAGATTACACACTTCTTTTCATAGAGAAGTTAAATAATCTATTTTCATTCTACATTATGTGCTGGTAGCCTGATCTGATTTCACCCTGCTCTAGGCAGGATGTTGGACCAAGTGACCTCCGGAGATCCTTTAAGGCAAATAATTCTGTGATTCTATGTAGGAGAGAGAAGCCAAACCTATAGTTTTATTATAAATTTTGTAACAAAAAAATAATGCATTTGCCACATGGGTGCTGACCCGTGGGTGACAAGTGATTGCCTACTTCTAAACTCTTCTGGCATAGTACCTGCTATAGACCGAAGCTTTCAGAAACACAATTTAGGTCTACATACACTACAGCAAGCGTGTCTTGTGAGATATACTTGAGAGATTTTTCATATGGTTAATTCCACTAGAGTTTATAAGATAGTTGCAGTGATACGGAGTTCAGTGTGGACTACATCAACTCTTGTGGCATGACAGACTACAGCAGTGAACAGGAGCAAAGAGATCCCACTGTATGCTTATGAAATCTGTTGAGCTTTTGTAGGGAGCAAGTAGATTATATTTCTGTCTAAAGACAGTCAGGTTTTAGTTTTCCAGTTTTACTTTTCACAACATAGCACATCCTATCAGTTCTTCCACACAAACACAAAGAGGTATTTCTATACACAGAATAGTCTGTTTGCCAGCTCTCCTGCCCACAGAATTGCACAGTCCCACTGGATGCGTGTTTGTAGGTAAACCACTAAACTGGAAAAGAATTATAGCAAGAAGTTGTGGGAACACAGAAAGCTTATAGTTCCAAGTGGTTTCAGCATTTTATGATGCAAGTTAATGTGTTTGCTCGCTCTACTTTTTTTCTATTATCCAAAAAGCAGAAGGCAAAAAAAAGTTTAATATTTTTCTTAGTGATTATTTGATCAAAATAACATTCTAGCAATGAAAGGCTGTCAAGATGTCAAAAGTCTGCTTTTTATTAAGCAAACAATGATATGGAAAATAAGTAGTTTCCTGTTCATTGGTTCTTGACACAGACAAGAGGAAGTTCTGTTCTGTTGCTTAGCAAGTCCTGAAGCATCTTCCATTGCTAAGAAATGCTTCATGAAAGCCGTGGTCAGGGGAGGCTGTCCTCCTAGACATCCTATCAGCAGAGGTTCCTCCTGCGGCAATTCAAGACCCCTAGATGTAGGAACCATTCGAGGATAATTAAGAGCAGGAAACTCTCCATTATTCTATCTAGGTTTCTTCTGTAGTTACGTTTTCAAGTCTAGTTTAATTCTAGGTGGTAACCCGTCTTACCATCCTCCCACAACTTAGACTCCTGTTGTAGCACTAACAGAACTCCATTTGCAGCAATGTTGACTTTAATTACTATTTAAAAAAATATGTTCTTAAAGACAGTAACAGTAAAATGGATCCACACAAAGCTCTATTCACCACCCTGTCTCTCGCATGTGGAAATATACTGCAGCCTGTAGAGATTTGCCTTTTACCTGGAAAGCTCAGATGCCAATTTTGAACACACTGAAGCATGGGTTTCAATGCAGGCTACCTACTTTGTCTTATGCTACCAGTCTTATTGCTATTGCACCTGAGCCAGCACAACTGTGCTAAGATATGATGTCAACCATTGCACTGACAGAGCTTCAGTCCCTCTATCCCATTAGTGCTTGGGTATCTACTGATGGAAGTCCAGTAGGGCGAGCAAGCATGGAGAAAACGTGACCAAAATTGCAAGCAACCAATACCCTAAAGCTTCACAAATCATAATAGACCAAGATCAATAATATTTTCCATATTATGTCCTTGCAGCTGGCCAGCTGTTCCACAGGTCATTTTTTACTTCTCAGAACAGGTGGAATTACTTGTTGCTGGAATTGTTACAGCAGGCTGGGTGGTCCACTTGGTATTGCAAGTCAGCAAATTAGGAATTTTTTATTAATGCACACCCCATTTGGTATCTGAACAAGAGACAATCTTTTCCTCTACTCATCTAATTCAGCTTTATGGCAGTGACAAGAACAAGCCATTGACCCTCAGGCTATCCTGCCAAGCATTCAAAACAGCACCCTTGATATAGTAAAAGCTGCTTCTGAAGTGCAAATAAGATGCAAAAACTTGTCCTGACAGTGGTTCAGTTTAGAGCATCTAACAAACTCTAATCTGGAAAGTTTAGTTCTATGAAGATTTCTTCCCTTTAAACACAAGGTTTTCAGAAATAGCTAATATGATAGCTCTAAGACTCATCAAACATAGAAAAGTTTCTAAAAATAGGAAATATCACCCTCCTAAAAGCTGGAAATATGGTAGGATTTGTTAAAAGATCAAAGTGAAGTGAGATTCCTGAATTACATGAGCGTTTCACGTTCTCCTATTAGAAAAGATGACACAGTATAGAGAGGTACAATAAATACAAAATGTGTATGAGGAACATTTAGATGCTATAAAAGTAGCGTATTACCAGGTGAACAAAGAAACACAGGAGGGAGGAGAATCATGTTTAAAAAGGAGACAAAGCTAAATTTCAGACACATTTAGGCACTGCCTGCTGGAATATCTCAAGGACTCACAGAACACTGCAATAGCACTAGGACATTTAATTAGCTCTCTTCAAATCATAGTTCTGAAAAAGTAGAGAAAGCGTAGAGATGATAATACTGGAAGAGATATAACAAATTACAGATAGATCTTTTAACTCTGAGGTTTTAACTCTGAAATTTCACTCAGTTCAGTCACTAAGCACTACAGGATAAGATGACAGCCTGAATCCATTCCTTAGATTTGTGTCTATACAAGACACTTATTATGGTATTAATCCCACTTAGACGTGTGCTCATTAATCAGGTGCCCTAGGTAAACAGCATCTGATCGGATACAGTGTTTGAACCACCCACACAGAGCCTTCCACAGGAGACTCAATCACAAAAAATGATATAAGCACAACAAAAGCTTCTTTGGAAGAAAAGCAAAGAGCTGAACAAGACGTTAGAGTCTTGCCACACCAATATCCAGCTTATGTTACTGTAGCAAGGCTACCATGAAGGCAGAGCAGGGAAAAAAATTAAACATTCCTATGTGGTAGGAAAACATTTGTCCACCATCAAATTCAGCAGAAGCAAGTTCATCAGCCAATTTCAGTTGTCAATAATATAAAACCAGACTGTGTGGTCTAACTCCACAAATAGAGAATGGAAAAAAATAAAAAATCCCTTTTTAGGAGACGGGACCTATTTGTTTGGCAAGAAAAATTACACCTTTTCCTAAAGGTCCTGTGTTAGAGCTGCACTTCCCAAGGTACCTCTACAGTCAGAAGTCACATCATATATTTAGAAACATATATATACTTGGATAATTTAGAAGTGTCATATCACCACGGAAGAGATTTTACCAGCCTAACAGGGCTGAGATTATTAGGGCAATTAATTACTTGATGCTCCAGAGAGCAAAGAGATAAGACCTCAACCTGCTAACGCATACACGTACTGTGTCAAGTCATTTTTCAGTATCATAACACACCCCATCTGCAATGTAACTCTACGGTCAAAATTATTTTAGAACAATTAATTGACTGATATGTGAGATAGTGCTTTAGCCTTAAGAATCTTAGCTCCATTAAAGAGTTTGTCTCAAAAATAGTTTCTCATGAGCAAATTAACTCTTTAACAGCCATGCTTTATTTTCTCTTAATTTTAAAGTAGGACTAGCCCCTTGGACAGCCAGTCTTTAATCATTGGCGAGGCAAAAAAAAAAAAAATGTTAACAAGATTCAGAGGTATGCATCTGCAGCATAAAACAAACTGAGAATTGTGGCCAGGAACCCTTGGCAGCAAAACTGCTGAGACTATTAATTATAACTTCTGTTTTCATTGGCAGAAGCTACTAAAAAGTTAAAATATATGGTGCACTTTGATATCACGGGGAGCACAGGGAATGACGCCAACTTCAACTCAGTCCAGTCTAAAATTATGTTTCAGAAGAAAGAAAAGCACTTACCCACAGATAATGTAGGAACTCCATTTAGTTTAAGACTGATCATTGAAATATTCACTAGTATTACGAATTTAGGCTATCCAAACTGGAAGGTTAATATTGGTTTCCATCAGGTCTCCTTTCAAGTTTTAATATTTTTCAAGGTTAAACCACTCCTTCATTTTCAGCCAAAAGTATCAAAACCCAGTGGTTTCAAGATGACTGCTTCTACTTTTCTACTGTATACTTTTTGAGAAATACCAGAGGAGAGAGAAGACAATTATCATCACTTGTACGTAATAAATACCCTTTTTTTTAATATAACTTCTCAACTATTCCCACCCATCATTAGCATGACAGGGATGTCTGTTGGAATAGAGAAAGGCTGAAAGCAGAGACTTCAATAATGCACTTGACACCACCCATACCTTCAGCTGCTCTTCTGCAAGAAGTGCTCGTGTGAAGTATTATACAAACTGGCTACTGGATAAATGCCAGTGAAACTAAGAAAAGGTGTGTGTGAGTTGAAAGAGTGGGAGGGAAATGGAAAAGAAGGTGAGATCTCCAACAGAGACAAAGAAACCATCCTGTCAGCTGCAAAAAACCAATGCTAACCCCTTGTAGAAGATTTTTTCCAGAAACTGTTTTAAGTCACTGGCATTGCTAGAAAATTTCTTTCACCATCCAAGCTTTTTCTTTTGAGACGATTTTTACCATTTTACTCATTGGAAGTCTTTAAAAAACATATGATATCCTGATGCCCAACCCCTATGACTGTCATCTTTTTCCTCATCAAAAACACAACAATGAAGCATTGGCTTTTGTAATTTGCCTCCAGTTATGCCTGAAGCCAACAAATATAGAATCTATGTTACAGAAAAAAGCACACCTTTCCAAATTTCACTCTTGGAATGTCAAATGTCAGTTCAAAATTCAACCAGTACTGTAAGTTTTGGAAAAGGCAGACCAATTTTCTCCATCAGCACTGTGCTTAGGGGCCATGAGCAATATTAACAGAATCAAAAGCAGAACTGAAGTTGATGTACTCAGCAGACACTTTTCTTGAGACATTAGTGTTCATACATTAAGGCTAGAAAAGGCTGGCCCAATAAAATATCTAAGTACGGGACATAAGGCTTACTCTAGAAAAATCAGAAGAATCTTGCCTTTTAGACAGGCATCCAGTCTTGAATGAACAGGTCTGTCGGTAGTCACTACTACCCTTTCACCACTTTTTCCAAAGGTTAATTTCTTCCACTATTAAAGTCTTTTCAGTCTGCACTAATATGGCTTTAGTTTCCAGTTGCTGCATCCTACCACATCTTTTTATACTATGAAAAGCCATTTATCAAGTATATGTATTTACCTTTTAGCTAGTCAGTCACCCTTAATTCCTTTTGGGAGCCTAAAAGCAACTGAAGCTCCTCAGGACTTCCACCGAATCGCGATGTCTGTTTAGACTGCTTCCACAGCACAGTAGGATGCAGCATCCCACCAGGCATTGTACACGTGTGCCAGCCATAATGTCCCCCAACCCCCTGCTCTCAGTTCCCTTCTTAAACATTCAGGGGCTTTTATCAGATCCTCAGCATTCATCAGCTGATGATTATCAGGATCAGACTCGTTCCCTCATCTCTAAAACCAAACCAAACCAAAACCAACAACAACAAAAACCCCTTTCATGAAGGGTTGGCAGTGACTACAATTACTACGCTGCTGCTAGTCTGCTCTAAGATGTATATGATGGTCAGGAACTGCAGTACAAAAGAAAAATCCATAACCTCAATGTTATCACAGGTCAGAGGGCCAACCATAAAGTTGCAGCTGCACTGAGACAAGTCAGAAGTAAACCTCTAAGTGGATTTAAATGTGGCTGATTTTCCGTCATTTGAATTCCTTTAGGAGAAAGGAAGTGTTACACCAAACTAAGAGAAATTCACTACTTTGAAATGAATATGTTTTATCAGATTACCAACATTTATTGCTATGTTCCTGACAGTCTCTTTTCTACTGACTTTTTTTAACTCACATTAGATGCTACTGTTCTAGCAAACTCTTGTTAAAGGTCACTGCCAGCCACTTTGCTGCTTTAAACATAGCTGGTTACAGGCTGGTAATTATCAGGGGTGCTCTATTTAGGAAGATTCAGGAGGCTGAAAGGCTGTTTTCTAAATCCAGGAGTTGCATATGAGAATTTTATGGTGCAACTGAGCAGGCCTGGACATGGGAAGTTTCCAGACTGCGAGGGGAGGCAGTAATGCGGAGAAGAGAAGCAGAAGGTGGGACTTCACCAACAGATGGGCCTGTGGTACAGCTGAAAAGCAAGGAGTAGACAACTGAGAGGTGCTGAGATACTTCTATAGACCTGGGCAGGATTATGTAAAGTTTGCTGTAGCCCAGAAGGCCACAGCATTGCTGTCCCCAAACCAACAAGCAGGTGTCTAAGCAAGGAGTTATGCTCACAGCAGTGTCTGTCACACTAAGGTGTTTGGCTTTTTGAAAAAACATTAGGGCAAAATGCTCCATTTCCAACTCACACCAACAAGCTGTCTGCACCAGCCTACTAAGTGTCTCGTTTTTTCCATTTTAAGAGAAAAACAGGAGGTTGCCAGTTACCACAGAATATCCCGCTGTTCTCCCTTTCCCAAATACAAAATCAAAAGTCGTCATTGAGCACTTCTGCTGTTTCCGCTGTATTAGCAACCCTACCGTTTTTACCACTGCTGGTTTCTTTACTTTTAGATCAGTTAGAAAAGTTTTTGCACAGACCCAATAACCGTGCCTTTCTCCCTGCATACTTTCTTTCCTCAGCTTTTCTACAGTGGGACTTGGCAGATATCTTTGGAGATACCATACCAGATTCCCTTTGCTGCAACATACCAGCCTCAGTTTTCAGGCAAGCAAAATTCTTTCTTCCCAATGAAGAGGCTATCAGATACTCTCTAAGAATCTCAGCATAGCGCACCCTCTTTCTCTTGGTTCTGCACTGGAGAAAGCATAGCTGAAAAGCAACAGAAGAGCAGAATCTACAAATGGCATCACTCAGACCTGATTGCAAATGATTTTTAAGCTAACCACTGCTGCCGTAACAGCTTTTGTCTTCTTATTTTCAAGGAGAAATTGGAAAGACTTAAAGACAGCAAGAAGGAGTGAGAGAATTGTACTAGTCTAAGTTCTGTGCACCAAGCACAGTTTCCTACATACCATGCTTTCATCCCAAGATTCACTAGTAATGCTCTCATTGACTGAAAGATTGCCACATTTAGCTCTGGGCACAATACACAGAACACCTCGGAGTCAGTATACTGAGAAAACTACACTTGCTAAGGGCAGAGTATACTAAGTAGATACAAACTATGAGCAGAAAAAAAAACCAGTTAAAATGCTATTTTATTTGAAAGAATGTATGCAACCTTTTATCCTATACCTTCTAGAGAGTGACTCTAGGGAATGTTATGGGAAGGTATAAGAAGGACTACAAATATGTTTGGACTTCTCCATCTGGTGGGTGAAACTGATGCTTTTGAATGGTCATAGGTGGCACACTAAGAGAGGAGATAAAGATATCTAAGGCCAGTCTGAAATTCGGGGCGGGGGGAAGTGCTTCTTTTCAATTTGACAATTAAGGGAAGGAGCACAAAAGGATTTCTTTTCATTGCCAACAGCAAAATAGAACAAAGACAAGTGACACGCTTGATAGAATCTCCAACATGTTGTTTACAGATTATGCTATGTCATTGCCCTGATGACATCCTGGTTACTCATTTCTTTACCATCTAAGGCACTGGAAAGGTAACAAAGCATCTAAGGAACTTGCATCACGGCAAAAGTATTTCATAGAGCTAAGGGACATTGGAAGTAGAATCTGCATTAATGAGATCATGTGTGGAACTGGAGTCATTAATCAGCTAAGCTGCAGGAGACTTTGAAGCGATTGAGATGCATGCATGCAGACAATAGAACAAGCCTGTAAACATTTGTTTCACCTTCTACCTAGATAAAGTTCTGTAGAAGGAGTTCCTTTTGAAGCACATAACATTGCCAGGCCTAAGAAGTGTCCTGCCTTATCAAAACTTCATCTTGCAAACACTTAGATGGCAAGACAGATTCACAACTGAGAGCTATTATTTATTTTCTATTTGCCAGCTTGAAAACTCCACACTCTTTGGGGTATAAAACATCTTTTCTTCTGCAATGGCTAAGCAAAAAACAGCAATGGCCAGACCTAGATGCTGTTACTATCAGCAAAATAGCACGCAAGTAGAAAATCTACTTCCCCTTCCCTTGTTATTTTCCCTATGAAATAACAATTTTAGAAATATTATTTGTTACAGACCAGTGAAAACAATTTTTCATCAAGCTGAGTACATTACAAATGGCAGTGACGCAAAGACGAAGACAGCAGAAAGTTGTCAGAAACAGCAAGAGCGGGGCTGCTCCACGAGACAAGCAAGCAGGGAGTGACCACAGCACAGGCAGGGCAGCACTTTGATTGTTAGGGCACAATCCTGCAGCACCTGAGCTGGTGGAGCAGAGCCAGGGGCTGATAGCAGGGTCCATTGAAAGTCCCAGATGTGCTGGGGTGATGAACCAGGTTCAGGGTCTATCCAGGCAGTCTAGTCAGGAGTAGCAAGAGGCAGGGCCTGAGACAAAGCTACAACGTAGGTCTGAGATCCATCCAGGAGACAAGGCTGGAGACAAGATTGAGGACAGGCTTGTCGTAGGTACACCTACCACATAGTTCAGAAAAGGAGGGCCTGAGCCTAAGCTGAAAAATGGATCTCCTGGAACCACAGGCAGAGGGTACACTTTTTGGTGCTCTCAGGGTCAAGACAGTAAGTGCCACTGCAAGACATGCAGTCTTCTTTAAGAGTTGGTTGCTGGGGAGGAGTGCTGCATTTACACTGCAGATACAGGCAGAGTTTCAGAGGTTCTTCTGATCCTTGTAACACATACAAACCAAAACAATCTGGTCCTCTTTCTACTTTCATATGCAACACTGACATTCTTCATATGAGACCTCCTAGTGCCAGTAGCTACTGATGAACAACATGTATGCTGATATCTGACACTTTGAATAACCCAGAATAAACCAGCTATTCTTAAATGAGAAAATAATGAAGTTAATTACAAAGTGTTCATCCATTTAAGCAAGAATGTACTGCACTTGCACTAGGAGTTGAAAATCCACTTGCCCAAGGCAATCTTTCACACATTTTTGTTTCTACTTCAAATTTTTGACACTGGAGCTTTAAAGGGAGGCCCTGACAAAGAAACCATGCAGCAAAACTGGCTTAAGTGGGGATTTATGTGGTGATGAGACCACACTTGCTGGGTTTCGTGGAGTATTTGACAATAATTTGCCTCCCCCTCTGGGTTTGGCACTCACGGGGTCCCTGTGGTAGGTCCAAAGAAATGGTCTCACACTGAGACCTCTAGTAGTTCACAATGAAAAAATGTCTTCAGCCTGGAGACTGTCCAAAGATAACTGCATAGCCAGTAATATTTTATTTCCTTTATTCACTCTTGGAACTTCTGCATTAGACTTTGGCAAGATGACATCACAGTTAATTCTGCAACATGCAGTCAAAAACTGTACTATTAAAAAAATTATGAACAGTTCACAGGTTATGACTCTTGCGCCCTGCAGTCATTGAAGTTCTTAGAACTCACACCCCAGTACAGAGTGCCAATCCAGATAACCGTACAAATGCCTAGACTGAGGTCAGAAGAAAGGGACATTTAATTCAGAACTGAAGTCTAGTTATATTTGTGAAATACGGACTGAACTGGGCAAACAGAGTAGTTTGGTTTTTCACTTATTTGGCATGTCTCATACTATGTTATTATAAAGGTGCAATGTTATTTCTACAGAAAGGATACCAAATGAACCCAAACTCAGCATGTTATCACTTGACACCATATGTTTTAACTGATTTGCAATCAAATACAATTTCTAGGTTATTTAAAATTCAATTGATCTAATAAGAGATGTGAGCCTAATACATACCACCTTTTACCAAGAAGGAAGTCATCTCCATTAGCCTTTCCCTTTAATAGAAGGCTCATAGCTTGCTGAAAATCAACTCCGGTCTCATTAAGGACAGAAATAATATTGCCATCTTGTGGTAGTCGGCAGGAAATACAAAATTTGGCAGCTTTCCACCACTTAAATTTAAAAAGTAGCATAACAACAAAAAACCCCAAACCAAACCCAAAAGGAGTTTGGACAGCAATTTTCTTTCAGGGAGACACTGAGGCAGACTTCAGCAGATATACCCGAGATATTCCTGGATATCAGAAATTTCAATTTTACTGAATATAGTAGAAGATACTTGAAATGCCTCTTAATATGGCATTCATGAGGTTTCTCTTTCTCTTGTCACCCCAAACAGAAGACCAGGAAGGCCATTAAAGCTGACTCCATCTTAATTGCTGTTATCCACCTTAATTGCTTACTATTTAGGTCTGTGTCCTTAAAAGCAGCATCCTGAATCTCCTCCATGTGTTCCTTCCTGGGATAGTAATGGAATGCACTGGTCACCCTTCTCAGAGGAAGCACTTCAGCAGCCTCATTTCACCATCCACAGGACAAAAATAAATCCACTTCCCTGCCTTTACTCTTCATCACTTCCAGGAATAATCTGTTGGTCTTATCAGATTGTCATAATTACAAAGAGACAAAATGAAATGGTGGATATTTGGATTCCTAAACCCCTCAGTGTTTGGATAAGCAGATTTTCTACAAGTCCACCTCTAAACAAGCATTCATGAAAACAGACTGAACAGTAGATCACACAGAGTGGTCTGGATTATCAACTACACTCACATATAGCAATACATATGCTTACAGTTGCAATTATACATAGAAAATCAGCTATGCATATTTACCAGCAATATTCATGCCCTCTAAAATAAAAGGTAAACTCCAGTTGCAGTGATAATGGAAGTTATAAAAATATGTAATATATAATGTAAATTACAGAGTTGACAAGTATGTGTACAATCAATGGTGAAGACCTGTTTATAGCTTCCTAAAGTTCTGTTTAAGAAAAATTATGGATGGCAGTCATATGGCAACAATTGTGGTCTTCAGTTTTTAAATCACTTTATCATTACTGTAAGGAAACAGTCTTCATTTTTACAATGCTTTTACTTCTGCACTATTAGACTATTAAAACTTCAGCATTATTTCTTAGCAGTCTTTTATTATGTATTTTGTGGGAGAACTTTGTTAGGATATACTATCCTAAATACTATATTTGTGCCTCTTAAGAAACAAGCTTACAAGGTCTGTGACTTACAGAGAAACTAAACTTCTTGGGTTTGCTTTCATACTAGAATGTTTCAGAAAAGAGAAAGCTATTTAAAAAGTCTTCTTGCAAGTCTTCCACTGTTAAAAATTATTTCTATGAAAGTTATGAATTAAAAAAAAAGTCAATAAGTAGTTCGTTTGTTTTCTAAAATCAGCTGTAAGTCTTGCCCAAATATCCTTGACTATTTGCTTTGTGGAATAAGGAAGTCCCTGCACTGATAGCTTTTTCAACATAGTAACTCAAGTATTAAGACAGCAGTTTTGGTTCGAGTGCAAATTTGCAAAGTAAACCATCCTTCCACCTTTCAGATTTCAGGAGGATGCAGTTCTTACTCCTTAAGAGGCAATTTTAGAGACACAGAAGAAAAATTACTGATTTAGGGATGTTAAAAAAAGAAAATAGACTTAGCAGCACAAGTTCTTACTAATGAACTAGACTTCCAAGCCCTCATTCACTAGTAAAATTCTTGCTAATTCCTTTCATTTAGAAAGTAATTCAGAATGTCTTTTATTTTTACAACATACTTCGTTAACTGGATATGAAATTTGAGTGCAGTTCCAAAGTTAAATAGGCATAAATGGGTTGGAAGTGTACATCAGCAAGTCAGGAAGCAAAGGGATCTTCAAAACTCTTAGCCACGGTAGCTGTAGAAACCAATTTATGTCATATAATACTAAAGCTTTTTTTATTGAAGATTCATTATCTTTGAATTCCAAGTACTCCAAAGGCAAGACCAGCATACAAAGCAATCTATAAATGCAGAAAAGCTTGCAACTAAATAGCACAGTAAAAGTTGATGTTTTTCTCATGTTTTTACTGCTTATAAAACTTAATAGTTTTCCAATCCAGATGATCATGCAAATAAACGAACGTATTCAGAGATCTTTCCACCTCAGTGTTGGTGGCAGGACTATAACAAATTGGTTTGTTTAAAAAATTACTTGGAAAAGTCTTCAGGATCCCATATCAGAATCTTCTATTACTAGTTTTTCCCAGAAGAATATATTCTAGTGCTTTTCTTTTCCTGCTTATAGTAGTAAGCTGTGGTCCTTTAAAAGCAAGTGAGATTGAAGTAAGACTGAATAGTAGGTCCCATTTCTGCAACCAACCTCAGCTCTGAGACAGACATGAAAATTACATCTTGTCCTAATAAGGCATTCTGATTCCAACTGTCAGAGATTTGAGCAAGTGTTAAGTAAACTGAAATATATATTTACTAGTTACTAGAGATTTTCTTTACATTTTTACCTTTTGATTTAATGTCTGCACCTGCTAGACACATTTGTTATAATATCCCAGAAAGGAAGGTATAGCATAAACTACAAAACATTCTGCAAATATCCCCTTTGCTTGGAAATTTCCTCCTTTTTCCAGAAAGAGTGGGGAAAAAAAAAACCTAATATGAAGCAGGATGGCTTTTTGGCACTATGACCTCTATTCATTAAGAGCCAGCTGTACTTTACCAGCCCCAACTCAAGAAGCAGATTCACCTACAGTAACTCTGTAGGAATGAAAAGAGAAGAAGTAACCAAGAGACTTCTGGTCCCATTTCAACTTCTACATTGCTTTGGCAAGAGGACTCTGCTGGGCTAATGCCTTTCTGCTTCACAGAGACATAACCAACGAAGTATAAAATCAGAATGTCTGTATTTTAGATAATCCACAAGAGGTGTTGCTGTTGACAGCACTTCACTCCCAATGCTACGGCTGGATTCTCCTCACAGCACTGCAGACAGCCAGCTCTAAAGAGCGACGTGAGCAAGATGTAGATGGAAAGCACAACAGAGTTAAGAACCTGAATGTGGCACCTGAGGCACATCAGGTTCTGTGTTTTCACAAGCAACTATGTTATTGCTATGGTCTAAGAGTCTTATTGCCATTATTACATTTGGCAGTTAAAGCATCTAGTTATTAACAAAGGACAAAAACTTGTCTGGTTTTCATTCTGAAGGGCCAGTACCCAATGACAGTTGGATACAAGTCTGTGTCCCTTATTGCACTTTCACAGATGATTCAGCTTAATAATTCTAGTTCTAACCATCCCAGAATTGCCACATCTTCTTTCATATCAGGATTTCATAATTACGTCCAGCTGGAGGGGGTGTGGTTTTTTTGGAGCACTCCTTCATTTAAAGTGACTGCCACTCCTTTCCTCCCAACCATCCTTACTGGAGAGCCTGTATTGCAGTCATGCAATCTGTTCCGCAGTGTCTCAGTTATGCCAGTGATGTCCCAGTCCTGCATCTGCGTGCAGAGCTCCTGCACCTCCTGTTGGCTTCCTGGTTTGCTTGCACTCGTGCAAGCACTCGGGGTTGGCCCCTTGTGACCATTTTTAACTTTTGTGAGGGCTCTCTCCTATCGTCTTGCTCCATGTACTTGCCACCCTTAATCTCTGTTCCTTGTCTTAAGTGCAAACTGTTATCATTCCATATCTAGTCTAAAGCTCTTTTCACCAGGTTGTCAAGTCTGTAGACAAAGACAGTTTTATCCCAGTTTGCCAGATGGATCCCATCTGTCATTCCTTGAGAATGGACACACAGTCACAAACGTCAAAGCACCTTCTGCAATGCCAGCCACTTGTTAATTTGCAAGAGGCATCTATTCCTACCTGAGTCTTTCCCCTTCTCCAGTGGGACTGAGGACAAGATGACCTGAGGTCTCGCATCCTTCACCTTTACCTCCCGACCTCCATAGTCCCTCTTGATTTGTTCTAGGTCTCACTTGCTAGCATCATTGATGGCCTGTGGGCAACCAATGAAGAGTAACAACCTGAAGGCCAGATTAATTTTAGCAGTCCTCTAAAACACCCTGGATCTGTGACACAGCAAGCTACAAACCTTCTGCAAGAGCACATCTGACCGGCAGTTGGGTGTTTCTATCTCACGTAAAAATGAATCTCTAACCGCTAATGCCCATTGCTTCCTCTTGGTATTAATACTCTGATCAGGCCCAGACGGCTCTGATGTCTTCCTTAATGGAGCTTGTTCTCCTGCATTGGCTATTAGGGCACACTACCAATTTTATAAGTTCAGATCAAAGAGAAGAAAGAACCGTTTTCCTGCTGCTGAAGCTTCCAGCCTCCCCCTTCTTGGGAGTCTCTGCCCACCACTCCTTCAAGCTCAGTGTCTACCTGTGCTGCCTTCTTTGTATTGTGTGGCTGGGGCTCTCACCTCTGCAAACACTCTGGGAAAGACCCTGTCAGTCTCCTGTTTGTCCTCCCTGATGGTGTGTGGCCTGCTCATCTCCTCCCTCAGCTAGGAATTCAGTGCCTGAAACACAGCACATCTCTGACAGGTTAAACCACCATCACTAGCAGCACTGGCAAGGTTTTGGTAGCAGAGCGGGCTACAGGGGTGGCTTGTGCGAGAAGCTGCTTCAAGCTTCCCCCATGGCTGACAAAGCCAATGCCAGCCAGCTCCAAGGCGGACCCCCTACTGGCCAAGGCCCAGCCCATCAGCTACAGTGGTAGCGCCTCTGTGATAACATATTTAAGAAGGGGAAAAAAAACCTGTGCAACACCAGCAGCAGCTGGAGAGAGGGGTGAGAATATGCGAGAGCAACAACTCTGTGGACACCAAAGTCAGTGAAGTAGGAGGGGAGGAGGTGTTCCAGGCACCGGAGCAGAGATTCCCCTGCAGCCCATGATGAAGACCACAGTGAGGCAGGCTGTTCCCCTGCAGCCCATGGAGGTCCATGGTGGAGCAGATATCCACCTGCAGCCCATGGAGGACCCCATGCTGGAGCAGGTAGATGTGCCTGAAGCAGGCTGTGACCCCATGGGAAACCCGCGTTGGAGCAGGCTCGTGGCAGGACCTGTGGCCCTGTGGAGAGAGAGGAGCCCATGCTGGAGCAGATTTGATGGCAGAATTTGTGGCCCGTGGGGGACCCACACTGGAGCAGTCTTTTCCTGAAGGACTGCACCCTGTGGAAAGGACCCATGCTGGAGCAGTTCATGAAGAACTGTAGCCCGTGGGAAGGACTCACGTTGGAGAAGTTCATGGAGGACTCCCCCCTCCCGTGGGAGGGACCCCATGCTGGAGCAGGGGGAGAGTGAGGAGTCCTCCCCATGAGGAGGAAGGAACAGCAGAGACAACATGTGATGAATTGACTGCAACTCCCATTCCCTGTCCCTCTGCGCTGTGCTGGGGGAGGAGGTAGAGAAATCGGGAGTAAAGTTAAGCCCAGGAAGAAGGGAGGGGTGGGAGGAAGGTGTTTTTAAGATTTGGGTTTATTTCTCATCATCCTACTCTGATTTGATTGGTAATAAATTAATCTAGTTTCCCCAAGTCTATTTTGCCCATGACAGTAACTGGTGAGTGATCTCTCCCTGTCCTTAACTCTACCCACAAGCCTTTTGTTATATGTTCCCTCCCCCTGGCCACCTGAGGAGGGGAGTAATAGAATATCTTTGGTGGGCACCTAGCATCCAGTCAGGGTCAGCCCATCACAACCAAATATGCAGATGTCATTTGTATATCCAGAGTTGTTTTCACCCTTTTTCTCAAAAGGATGATAGACATCAGGAATTTTTTTCCTCCTATAAGGCAGTCTATTTCTGGTTTAGTGTTCCAGAAAGACATTAAGAACTTCATCAGCAAAACCAGCCATTTTGTCAAGAGGATAGCATGTACACAAAGCTTTATTTAGAGTTTTAAATCCTGCCATATGCCGACAAAAGAGGTTCCTTCACTATGCTGTCCACCCCTGTAGCATCTGCTAATACTTAACATAGTATTGGATTTCACTTCCAGTCTCCAAAAAAGCAGCAGCCAACATTTCCATGTTTAAGACACAAATCAAGAAAATATTCAACATTTTTAATTTCCCATTTAGTCAAGTGGACCCCTGTCATAAAAAAAAATAATCTCATTAATTCCTCTTGATAGATAGAATTTTGAGTACCCAGGTGGAATCAGGATCCTCTGTGCTTAATACTGCACCAGCAGAGTAAGGACTCCTGCAGTACTCCTGCTTCCAAGGACCTAACGTTTAAATCTGTGTGCCAAGCCAATAATGGTGAAATAAACAGAGCAGAGGATGTGAATACTAACTTAATTGCTAAGAGGTCCTGGAGATGTAAGCATATGGAGAATAACAGCTCACAGGGGATAATTCATGCTAGACTGCACCATAAGATTTGAAAAGGTTGTTTCTATCAAACATTATGGTTTATGCCTTAAAAAAATTGAAGGGTTAAAAATGAAACAACTGCGGATACTGCTGAGACAAAAGCAGCAGGGTAATTGCGGACAGCAACAGGGAATTGTAAACATTTCTCTGAAGTTCTCATTTATTGCCAAGCCACATTGGTACAGCGCTAGCTTCTTTTCAGGAACACGATCATCCCTGGAAGTGGTAACAAAAGTTGTACTCTTTATAACTCCAATTCCTCTCCTCTATTGACTATCTAATTCCAAAGCTAGATATCTTCTCGTATTCCCATAGGAACTGTAAGTTCTTCTCCAAACCACATCTTCAACAAGAAGACATTTGAGCAAAATACTTCAATCTAGAAGCATAGAAATTCCCTCCATTTAATTAAATTCCAACTCAGGAGATTCCAGTAGGGTGTCTAGACAACCACTAGCAATTTAGCTAAACAGCTTTCTCATAACTGCATTAGGAAAGTGCATGGCTTGCTGAGATGGCCTAATTATGTGTTAAAAGACCTTTAAAATAAACTTTCCTAAAGGAAATAGTTGGCATGGTTTGGTTTCACCTGCTGGCCTGGTTGCACATTCTGTCATTTTGCCACAAGTGCCACAACAGAACACACAGCTCCCCACAGTAACTGCATTCAGGGTGCAGATTTTTGTCTAGGTGGTTTATATACAGGGCGTTGTAGCTTAAAGAGACATAACAAGAAACAGGATGTTCAAGAAACTAAAGCAGGTATGATTCAGGAGGAAATCTAACACACCAGAGAAGTTGCAAGGGTCAGGCAGCAACATGTACTAATAAGAATGATTTGTTAGTTACCTTCTTTGTGTATAAGTACTTAAGGTAGGTCAGGAAATAAGACTTTCTCATACTTTTTAGCAAACGAATTTGCCTAAAAAAAATGTTTCTCAGTCCTTTCTTAAGTCTTCCCTTATTCAACATATTTTTGTTGAAGAAGTAGAATAAGTTGTTTTCAGCAACTGAAACCCAGAGTGTTTTCCAGTTTACAAAACAAAAACAAACAAAAAACCCCAGACACTTCAGCTGCCAATAACAAAGGAGAGAAACCATCCTTTGGCTTAAGTGCTGAGTTCTTGTAGAAGCTTCTGTGGACTTAGAAAGCTCCTTTTCCATCCTCATCACCATAACCTCCCCTGTGGGCTGTGTTGGATAGCCCACAGATAAAACACTTGCTTTCACATATAAAGCAAGTGTACACAGCACACGTACACAACAAGTAATTATGGTTCATGTTTAAACAAGGAACGAAAGTTTGGTTTGAATATTCCTGCATTTTGTCCAAATTTCTTGTAATTCCTTTTGAACGTCCATACCACTCTATTTGCAGCTTTCATTTCCTGCTTTATTCCTCATAGAGCAAAAGGTTAGACTAGATGAGCTCCTAATATAATTTCCACATTGAATTATCCTAACACAGGAGCATTATGCTAATAAAGGAATACTGTAACTATCTCTCGGGTCTAGGACATTGTGCTTAGATTCCACTCAAAGATCCCATAGTTGCACTAAACTTACAGTGATGAGCACGTGCTCCTTTCAGCCCCAATACCAGTAAAAAAAGTAGTTTCCTGTTCTAGACGTAGAAGCAATTTTAAACTTGTGGTCTGAACAACACTCAGTACGTAACGCATAGTACCAGACAACTGCAACAGATCGCTGGAGCTCCATACCATGCGATATTCTATAGACTGCAGGCATAGAGACAGAAAGTGTCTAAAAAAAATTTTAAAAATTAAAAAAAAATTCAAAACAGAAAATCTGTGATGTAATATACTAATAGCACGTGCTTTTCTGCTAAGATTTACCTTTCCCATCGGACAGGGGACATCAGACCATGAACTATCCAACAGACTAAACACTGACTGTCATTTGGACTTCCTTCACACAGGTAGTTTGGCAAGCAGCAAAACTGTTCCATCCTGATATATTGCCAGCAAATGAACAAACAATTGCCCTTGATATGCAGTAGCTATAAAGCTGAAATCACTGGTTAAAGACAGTGTATTAGCGCACAAGTGGTATGGAGTAGAGTAGTTAAGTGGTTATGCAGCACACTAAAACAGAACAGAATTGTATTCATGCATTCAGCACGTAAAGAGTTGCCATCTCTAGAGTTACTGACTTCTGAGCTGGTAAGTGTGTACTTTATACAAACACCTCCAAATCCAAACTGAAGTAGCTGAGCTCTGAAGCAGGTTTCTGCTGGATAACCTTCGTTTTCTGACTATCCATAACTCTGCATAGAAAGCAAACATACACTTACTGTATTGCCTGGATTTTTGTTGTCTTGTTTATTGAATGAATTGTTATGTTCAGCATGATCCATCAGTATGATCCAGTGTCACAGGGAAGGAAGTTCATTATTCCTAACAAACACCACCATCAGAAAGCTATCAAGAGACTGACCAGATCTTTTCCTACACTACAGCTTCAAATACCCAAACCATCAACTTCCCTGAAGAAGGGTCAGGCAGTCTGTGTCTATCAGGGTGGGAAGTAGAGAGTGTGAAGGCTGGAAGCTTGTGGTTTCTGGCACCCGGAGGAAGGTTCCTGCTCCACCTCAAGATCTGCAGAACAGATTCAGTGCTTTCTTCGCCAACAAGGCTCTGGGAGCTCTGTTCAAGAAAGCACCCAAGCCAGGTAAACCAGGGCCACGCAGGAGCACCAGAAGAAAGCAGCAGATGATAGTAATGGGAGATTCCGTGCTATGGGAGACAGAGACCCCCATCTGCCAACCTCACCCACTGTCTAGGAAGGCTTATGCTGATCCAGGATATTGCAGACAGACTGCCAAGTCTTGTCACGTCCTCAGGCTTCTACCTCTTGCTGCTTTTTCATGTAGGCACCAAGGATACTGCCAGGGGTGACCAGGTGAGTTTCAAGCTTGACTACATGGCCCTGGCAGTGATGGTCAAGTGCTCACAGGGTCCAGATGATGTTCTTCTTGATCCTGCCAGAGAGGGAAAAGCACATGAGGAGTAGTGGACCCTCCAGATCAACAATTGGTTTCACACTGGTGTTGGTAAGAGGGTTTTAATTTTTATGACCATAGGACCCTTTTTGAGGCTTAAGGATTTCTAGGAAGAGATTGGATCCATCTAAGTGAGGCAAAAGCATCTTTACCATGCTTTACCATGGGCTGGCCAACTTGGTGAGGAGAGCTTTAAATTAGGAATGACTGGGGTGGGAGGAAGACTATGACCAAAAATCAGGTGAGGAAGTTGTCAACCACATTAATGAAGTTTGTGGGGTGATGTAAGCAGTAGAGACCTTGTAAAGACCAAAGCAGGGTTGAAGGGGGCCCATTCCAATCATATCCACATAAATAAGTCCCCACCAGATAGAATTATGGGCAAAGCTCCTGTTCCTTTTTTGGGATATCAGCACAGCTGGGTGCCTCTCATAAGCTGGACTCCCCAGTGGTACACAGCGAGCAGAGAAGACACAATGAGCACAAAATGGAATACCAGAAAATCCACTTAAACATAAAATAAACAAACAAACCAAGAACTTCTTTACAGTGCTGGTGGTCAAGCACTGGAGTAGGTTGCCCAGAGAGATTGTAGAGCCTCCATTCTTGGTGATGTTTAAAACCCAATTGGACAATGTCCTGATCAACCTGATCTTACTGACCTGCTTTGAGCAGGGGGGTTGGACTAGATGATCTCCAACCTCAACTATTTCTTGATTCTGTGAAATTATGGGTGAAGTTAATGTCTAAGACAGTAATTAACTTATAGTAGCTTTGTTTTTAAAATATTTTCACATGGCTTAGGCAGTCAAAATAAGGCTATCAATATAGTAAGAATGCCTCCTCCTGAAATCATTCTTTGCAGTAAACAGCTGACAACCAAAACTGGGATTCAAGCCTTATTTCCTATTTTGCACAATACTGCCTATAGTTTAAGCAATCTTTCTCAAAAGAGTTGTATATTTACATATACCTTAACACCAGAGACTTGTCTTATTCCAAAATATCCTGAAGATAATTTTGTTTTCCTCAGGCACAGAAGTTTCTAGGTAAAAATCCCTCTCAATACTGCAAACATACATATTTATGAATATATGGAATAAACTTTCATCACATCTTTAAATTCTTAAACCTACAGGGAACATTCATGTCCAAAAATCATCACTTTATCATATAAACCAGAAGGACATCAATACGGCTGCAATTAGCCTTTTAACACTACCTTCCTAAGATTAACCATTCAGATAGTCAGCTAGCCCAAATCAACTTCAACAGCTAATCATACAAAGGAACAGCTTGTGCACTTCTCTTTTTCAAACATCTGCTTTGTGCCTGGCAGATGAAATGTCTACACATATGGAAAGTTTCCAACATGAGGTCACCTTGTATGCCAAGACCATGAACTTTTGTCCTTCATTTTGTAGAAATAAATTATTCTGTGATTCCACCTGCCCCATTCGGGCAAGCCTTAGCCAAGAGATATTCCTAAGCAATGTATTTCATAACCTCATTGTTGCCAGTTTTAATAGACAACATACATGTCAATAATCACAGCAAAAGATACTGTTGTCTAACTAATCACTCCTATCATTTATTCCACTGTCACATCCTTACTGCTGCTTAGGTTGACATCAGAATTTTATTGTCAGCAGTTTATCTAACACTACAAGTTTCTTTAGGTTTTGTTTTAGTACCACCTGCCAGGTTTGGGAGGTTTCCAAAGCTTGGGGACTTGCTTTGGAAGTGTTTCCCTTATGAACTCTTCTTTTATTTTCAATGAAGGCAAAGTATTTTTACCACCTCAACACCATACCAAAATAGCAAGAATATTTAACTCATTCTGTCACAGAGTTTGTAAATACAAAAGGCTGCACAAAGGACCAAAGACATACGCATTCCTTTTATAGCTTTTGTTAGGAGTAGTAATGTTAAAGTCTGAAAGTCAATCATAGACTTAATCATATTGTTTCCCCCCAGTTTATAAGATGAAGGACAAAACCTGTTTTGTCCAAGGCAGATTAGGAACACTGTGAAGCTAGTTCTCAGAAAACCCAAGTGAGTCCCCAGAACAAAGTGATGTATCTAGAATTTTATAGTAGGATCTGTGTAAAACCTAAACTCCAAAAAATATGTGCCTGCAAACAAAATTTCAGACCTTAATTTTTCCTTGTACCTTATGTATTGAAAATATGTCTCTTTTCTTCTAAGACATGGATGGGTAAATATTTTCTCTCTCTTTTTCTGGAAGTATACAGGGTTTGTATTGAGAAAATGAAAAAATAAAAATGCAATCTTGCCTGTTTAGAAAGCCATTATTTGTGAAAATCAATTTCCAGCTAGTCAGCTCCTTTCTGTACTCTTGCAAATCACAATGGAAAGGGAGAGAGGGATTACAACAAACACTAAAGGGAAATTGAGGAAGAAAAGTCAAGTGACCAGTAAAAAGTTGTAAGGTGACAATAGGATTGGAGACAAGGTCAGAATTCCATCTCTAAACTCTCCTATGGGCTACAAACTAGAGAAAAAGAAGAGGATGACTTCTACTGCTTCACTTGACATACCAATGAACTTCTCTTTTTCCTTCCCTTGTTAAAAAGTACAGAAAAAAGTCAATCAAGGCCACAACAAATGGTCTAGAGAACAATATTCAGCAAGCTTTTTTTTTTTTTTTTTAAACCTTTGGATAATTTCAAGAAACAATTTATGAAACTATTAATGATCCTCTTCCAGGGCTGTTCAGTAACATAAAAAAAAAATCAGATTGTGCTTCAAGTATTTGCTAACAATTATCAAGAATTTTCTAACAATTATATGGACAAAACCATGGGCAGAGTGCTACAGCACTCTGAAGAGTGACTTTGAAGAGCAAAGCCAGAAGAACAGACCAGTAACCATGGCAGTAGAAAGTATTCTAAGCACGGAAAACTGATGATTCACCACTTTCAACCACGGCAAATAGCCAAGGGGATAAAAATGCTTGACAACCTACCTATGTGACAGAAACATTTGAAGGTTCCCACAGAAAATAAATTCCTGGGAATCATCTCAACTTCAGGTAACAAGTTGAGGCTCAGTCACCTCTTGTGAGTGAATCTAAGGAAATCCTCTCAGCATAACATGCCACTGAGGCTTTCTACAATTGGTATCACAATGTCAACATTGCATTAATGTCCTTTTTCCTTTGAACTATGTATTCAGGTACAAAGACATGCAGTCATTCTGGATTCTCCTGGCTACACATTGAAGTCAAACCCTGTGTCCATTCATGAGGCAGGGATACACATAATGCAGCAAGAACTGCCACTTATGTGACCCATCCAAAGTATCACAAAATTTCTCAGGTTAACAAATTATAATGGATTATAGAATGGAAAGGGGTGGGGGAGGAACAACCCCAAACTTTTTAGCTCTATACTATCACATCATGACTAAATTCGGATTTTACTGGTTACCAAATATTTGAGGCATCTTCCATCCAAAGTCAGAACTATCATTACCCAGTTTGTGATGAATACACTGGTATACACTAATTTCTAATCTGGAGTCAGATTTGAGACCAAAAAAATCAAAAGCAAACAAACAAGAAAAGCCCCAAAAAATTGTTTGAGTGCACTGAAAAATTCAGCAAAAGCAGAGTTTGAAATGACAACCAACCAAAAATACACTGCAAGACCAAGCACAGAAGTTGTCCATAGTCTGACAGAAGTTTATACACATTTTAAGTGTAGACCAGAGACTACCTACAAGTCCTCACAAGCAGTTGCTCCCTCCCTGGAGACAGAAATGTTGTTCTTAGGAGGTTCCAATCCATAGAGTTTCTCCAGGGAGGAAGAGTTGGTGATCTACAAGTTACCAGCACACTGGGTACACGCTTCTCGTAACCAGTGACTGCAAGTTTCATCGGTGTTGGGTTTTTTGCCTAGCCATCTGTTGCCATGTTCATTGCAAAAAGCGGTAGTTTCACTTCAGCTCTGGAATGCCAAGGGCCGACTCGGAGACTGCTCAGCATCATGGATGATGCTTTACTACTGCCAAGCAACTGTTCACAGCATCTGTCTCTGCAAGGCGATTACTACCACTGCAAGTGAGTTAAACCCTGCTGCTACAGTCACGTTTAAAGCTAGCAAGTTATATCTTGCTTCAGCCTCTTTCCAGCCTACCTCTGTATCTTAACTGTGAACTGATGCCTTACATCCTGAAGTGGGGTTATGAAATCCATATAGAAGTCCACATCAGCAGCAGGCTGCTCTCTCAAAGCAGCCAGGTTTCCCAGCACCGCTGCCATGTGTTCTCAAGCTTGCATTTTTTTTAGCCTTTGTCATAGCTTCTCCTACTAGTCAGGATGAGTGATCAGGTCTGCCAGTTAGCCAGTCAACTGTTCCTTTGTTGAACTACTACTTTACACAACAGCATCTTGCAGCATCTAAGCTCTTTAAAATGACATCAGGGCACATGAGATTCTAATAAAAAAAAAAAAAAAACCCAACCACACAAAACAACAACAAAAAACCCCAAATAAACACAACAAAAAAAACCAAACAAAAAACCCCACAACTACCAGCACAGAAAAGATAGCCTGGCTGGGCATTCAGTTCTCTCCAGGATTTCCTCCACCACCACCACCAGCTGCAGCATTACCTTATACCAGACATGACAAGAAGAGGCAGCCAGCACCTCCCTTTCCAAATATCACTGTAATTTGTCAGAGCTTAAATGGTTCTCAAGCAAATTAAAGAAAACGCCTCCCAAAAGTCAGCTCCCCCTTCCTTTCAGGTGCTGAGCGAAGGTTTCCTCCTCTGCATGGGGCAGCTCTACTCAGCAGGAGTCCTTTGGGGCTGCTCTAACCATCTGAGGACATCACCCACCCTTGCGGCTTCGAACCCTCAGAAGCTCACAGAAGGTAGGAGCGAGCACCACATCAGGCCAAAAAGCTCTGCCAACAAACATGGTCACTACAGCCCAGTCCTGAAAGTCTCAAAACAATTGCAAGGTAAATCAAAATGTTGTAGAGAGTCCCGTAAGAGCATTGGGCTTACGACAGCTTTAACTTCTTAAGGGAACCTACGTTATACTGTGGCCAATAAGATATATGGGGGAAAAAATATTAGAGCCTTTTTGTTTCTTTAGGCTTTCCCACGGAAATCAGTTTCACCCTCCCTCCTGCCAGAACTGTCAGCATTTCCCCTGTAAGCAGGGCTGTAGGCAATCAGCTTTCCCAGAGCACCTTCTGCAATTTCTGTACTTGAAACAACATGGGTAATAGTTATTCATGAAACCTACACAACTCACAGGACAGTCCCACTCTGTGCTGAGCACAAGCCATGTTCTCTCTCTTGTAGCAAAGAGAGGGGTTTTCTCTGCCCTCTCAAAACATGTTTCAGACATGGTTATTGACAGACTGTTTATTTCTTTTGGAGAGAAAAGGCAGGATAAGGAGCTTGTTTAGCATGTCAGGAAGACTCAGTTTGGGGAGAAAATCACCAACACCATTGATATTTCTGCATTCAGTCATTTGTCTAGATCTGTCTCTAGAAGAGCTGCAGCACTGTGCAAAAGCACCAGTCCAAAAGTTGACTAATTAGCCCTTAAAAAGAAAAAAGGAAAAGAAAGACTTACATTAAAAAGGCTAGCTGCAGAGTGACCCACTGGACACATCCTTCTCTCAAAAACTGAACATGCTCTCATGGGCTTTCTACATCAGTACCTTCACTGCAGAGCCAAGAGGCAGAATTCAGCCACCTGGGCAAGGCTGCTGCAGGAAACACTGAATATGAGGAATGCAGACAGCCATTTTATTAACATTCAGGTGACAACCTAGTACGAGGAAAAAAAAAAACCCACCATATTTCTGCAATAGATTATATTCCAGGTAATATCCTACAGCATGGCTCTTCCTGAATTCGTAACCTGTTGAAAACAGGACTTGCTCTGGCGAAGCATACGTTCGTGCAAACCACAGTCCGTGTGGGTCTCACTCATGTCACTTCAGCCTCGGTTCAACAACTGCTCCAGCCCACAGCTGTATGCATGACAGTCCAGCCTTTTTTCCCCTTATTCTCCCTAATGTAAGATGCCTAATTTCATAAATCAGGCAATATAGCAAGCACTCCATATAAACTCTTTCATTACATTACTTGCCCTGTGTCAGCCTCTGCATAGCAAAGCAGCTCAGCCAGTTGCCAGGAACTAGACCTTAGGTACTTCAGTGCTTTTAAAATGGTGAAATAGGCCATATGTTCATAAATCTTATCACCAAAATAGCGACAAGTCACTTGTGCTACTTAACATACCATCAGATAGAAGGGAGGGAAATTATTGCTGTGTTCCTTGGAAAGCACAAGGCACTAGCGCTGCAATAAACATCTATGTCTTCCCATCAGTTTATCTGAAAAACCTTTAGCCACCTCTGTGGTCTCTGTTGTTATCATTACACTCACTTTAATAGCACAGCCATAAATTTAAATGCAGTCAGCTGCATGACATCAGCACAGCTGTGCAGCTAGCCTAATTGCTCAGAGTGATGTCATTCATCAATTCCAAACCTGTCCTACTAGACACCATTTTCCCCTATAAGGTAACTCGTCCACTACTGAATTTATATCCAGACTATAATGTGTTCCAGAGAAACTGTAAAATTAATCCACTGAAACAACAGCCATATGTCAGGCTGTTGTTAAAGACCGGGAAAGAAATAGGGCATTTTAGCTTATTCACATTGATAATAGCTCTTCTTTGTGTAAGCCACAAGACAAACCTTGACAAAAGCCAGGCATTGTGCCTCACTTACATGGAAACACCAGCTTTACCTCCAAACCTGTAACTCCTCTGTCCCATGCTTTGTTCCTACTCCCTCTCAAGTGCTTCCACACAGATCCTGTTTCCTTGCAAAGCTGTCTATTGAGAAAACTTACACATCTCCATAAACATTGCTTATGCTTGTGACAGCTCAGTACTCTGAACGTACCTACTGAAGTGCATTTCAGACTTTTTTCTTTAAAAAAAAGCACAGGACATATTTATGTAGCTGTACATAAGAAAATGGTAATGACTTTCTATAGGAAGGACACTATAGATATGCTGTCTTGAAGAGCTCATCATTGCCTCTTAAAACCACACACTGCTCTTATTTGCTTCATGCTTGTTAAAATGCCCAGAACAAAACTATCAATTCACATTTTAGCAAAAATGCCCTCATCTAAAGCAATTATATCCATGCATTTCAAAGCAAAAACTGAAATAATGAGATCAGAACAAAAGATTTACTTTAGTTGTATTTATTTGACATCATCCATGATTTATTCACATAACTAAGTTTTCAGTTCACGTTATACTGAAGCTGGCATAAATGTATTATTATCTAAAATTATTTAAAATAAAAGCCTCATTATTTCAATACAATGCATTACTGAGCAACTACATTAAGTAGCACTGCAAATACCAATACTCGGTCACTAAATAGATTCTATAGATTTTACAAGTGGTTCCAATGCAACTAAAGGCAACATTACAGAATAAATTAAGGTAAATCAATCTGTCAGCTGCTAGAATGGTCTTGTCATTTTTGTATTTAAACCAACAACATTTTTACATATCTTGAGACGCTACACCACCATAGAAGGAAATACAGCCACAGAAGATTCAGGTGGCTAAGTTGCTGTTTAAAAAAACAAACACACAAACCAATTATTTTTAGAAGTTCTACACATCTACTCATATTGTTCTCCCAAGGTTCTGCACCCCAATCATTTCTGAAAGAAAAATCTCCAATAACAACAAAACTGTTAATATAAAAAAGCTTAGTTTGTAGAGTTTATATCAAGACAATCTTTTTCTGTAAAATATATCCTAAAAATAACTCTTGGATTTTAACATATGAATGCCTGAATATAAACTATTACTGTTATCAGCGCTGTCTTCCCACCCAAGCAAAACTTGTTCTATGCGCACTTAGGGAACAACAGACTGAATGGACAGCTATAGCTCCTCCATGAACTGGCAAGCAGCCAGGAAGTCCCCAAAAAGTCTAAAACAACTGTGCAAACATCTGTTAGAAAAGATACTGCCTTTGAGAAAAGGAACAATAATTCAAATGCAGTCCATGCAAGAGTTCATACCTGCGCAAGTCCCCACGCTGCCAAATGTGAGGGGCATGCAAGGTAGAGAAGCATACCAAATAGACATTTTTTCTAATCATTACTACATGGTTAATTTCTTCTCACTGCAATATTTTGCTCAGTCACCATGTCTGGGCCAAGAATAAAATGCCACCTAAAAGGGGAAGGGTAGCATGCAATCAGCAGACCCTTGTATCACAATGTTCCTCTTGAGAAGATCAACTGCTTTGAAAATATCCCTTCCTGCCCAAAAAAGGCATCTTAACAGGCAGATGTCAGACATTTTTCATTAACATGAAACATATGCCAGTGTCCACACAGGCAGTTTGCAATCCTTACTCTTGCAACAGAGTGAGCTACCTTTTATGTTTGAGTATAAGCCAAAAGCATTTTGGCGCCCTCACCTGTCTTTAAGAAGATGATTTTAGAAATGCTAGGGTTAGAACTGAACCACATGTCCTACTTGGACAAGTAAAAGCATAAGCAGTCTCTCAGTGTTGGCTTACAAATGACCCTTGGCAATGAGAGCAGCCCTGCTGAACTGTGATGAACCAGTTATTGCAACTACGCATTTCATGGACCAAGTATTCAGTATCTCTATTTCTTAATCGAGAATCTACTTATATTTTCCTGGCCAGAAGTTTTCTGTTGTACTTGAAAGTTTTCTTGTTGGTGGACTCACTAGTTCTACGGATGGCAGGGCAGGACAAAAAAACGTCAAGAAATTCAGGCCTTGGAGAAAGCCTGGGTTGGATTTCACTTTTACTCTTTTTTCACCTAAAATAAAATTCCATCCCAGTAGCATTCACATAGATTTTATACCTTTTTTTTCTTTCTTTCTTTAACGTTTTAGTTGGTGACCTAAGTAGTCTTGGGATAACACATAAAGGATTTATTAAAATACACTGTCATTCTAAGACAGAGAAAAGATAATCTGCCTTGAAACTTGAGCTGCAAGTCAAATGTGACATTTCATTTAACATAACTGCATATAAAAGACTGGATTAGGTATGAACAGACATTTCTAAATAATCATGTATGAAGTACTTAGCCATTGTTTATGCAGAAAGAGACCCTCTGTGACAAAAACTTACCTACAACTTCAGAACAATGAGATTTTTCAAGATAAGCTAAACCCTTAGCAGAAAAGTTTTAATAAGAATAATGTGAAGTTAAAAAGAGCATTGAAGTCAATGTGACAGAATCTCTCATCTTGAAGTTACTCTCCTTTTGCAGACTGCTGCCTAAGGAATACCTGGAGGCAGGATCTGCCATTGCCTCAATTCCATGCATGTTTATCCCCTGCATCCATCACTACCCTTTCTCTTTCACTGTTGTAAGAGGATCAGTTGGGAGTTTCCTTGGTGTCCAGATATGTAGGCAGCTAGCAATTATCTTTCAAAATGAGTATTTTGGTAGTGTTGCACTGTGTAAACACTCCTTTGCCCCTTGGGTTTCCTTTTGTCTTTTTGCACCAAAATACTAGCCATAATACTTGCTTGGTCAAAGAGAACACACTTTCCTCATCAGACATTAAAAACCAAAAAGGAGCATTCTAACTGTTACCAAGGCCATCTCCATTAACAGTCAGATTTCATTACTCTTGTGAACAGTTAAGCCAACTCCTCCAGAATACTTTAGCTTCCCTAAACATTGTGATGGAAGAGTAAGCATAATTGCTTACTAATACATTATTCTACGGGATAACCAATTTTTCTAAGAAGCTTCCTTAGAGGACGGGAACTTTTCACTTTGCCACTCTAAGAGACAATAAAGCCGTGATGGTCTCTCTTAGTTCCATGCTTTTAGTCATAAGACACATTCAGAATGAGTAATTTCTGTAAATCAAATACTCAAATCGCTAGAAAATGGCAAGTAAGTACTATAAACACTGCAAACCTTAATGTGAAGTAGAATGGTTCACTTCCTCTTTCATGTGATACTGTGCTTAAAAAAAGGCAATTCTGAACCAAAAATTTATGCAATTTACAGGCACTATTTCATGTTAATGGTGAAATAGTCACAAGAAAATGGTTTCTTTTTTAAAATCTAGAAAACTTTATAACTATAGCTATCACTAACTACGTAAAGCCAGTGCTATGAAGCCTCGTTTTTCAAGTATGTGTTTCTTATGACCATGTACTGCAACACAGAGCACGTACAGGTTCCCTGTTCACGCTAAAATCATAGGATAGTTTGAGATACCTGTATCAGGCTGTTACGCCAAAGACAAGCCCTCTCATTGGCAAATGGTACCAAGATTATTTCCGCAACACCGAACTGCCATGTGATCAAAACGTACGTTCAAGATATAGTCAATACAGGCAATATGGCCACAACTATGCAGCACTGAGTTCACTACAAGTCAGGAACTCATGCACACCCTCAAACTTCTGCTGCCTGCAATAAAGTTGGCATCACTGCCTGTATTAGCAAGCTACAAAACCCAGAATTCAATTCTGACAAAGCTCTGTTGATCTTAGGAAAAACAAACAAAAAAATAAATCCGATAGCCTCTCTAGCATTGCAGGCCAGTATAACAGGATTAACACAGAGAAAATAAATTCCAGCACCTTTTAAGAGTCCTTCATGAAGCCAAAAGCTTTCGTTGGTACAACTGCTCACAAACATGATACCAGCAAAACCAGAAAGGTTCATACCAGCTTCCCTATAGATTCTGCTATGACAGCAACTATATAGTATATTGTACTGCATCAGTGAAAGCAGGTATTTTCCAGGCCTTTATTGGTTCAGTTCTGGGATTCACTCTCCAGGGACTGAAATAAAAAATAATAATAAAAAAATTGCTGTCAGACACACAACACAGTTTTCCTTGATCTACAAGTACCATATTCATCTCATATTCCTTAAAAAAAAGTCCCCACCCCCCAAGAAAATGGAATCAGAACCAGAACTTCAGGACTTAGTTCTTGATATTTTATTGTTATTTTATTTTTATTTATTATATTTTATTGTTTCACTAGGTGTCTGTTTTGCACACACTCTGGTCATTAATATCCTGTAGTCGGTGAATAACTGAAGTTATTTCAGGACTATTTTACAGTTACCTCTGTCAAGGAGTGACAAAAGACTGCCATCTAGGATACAAATTCACTTCTTTCAAGGGGTTTTCTCACAAAAATACACTAAAAATAAAGAATAATTGCATGTTTCTGCCACTAATATCTTCCCTAGCCTTTCATCCAAACTTTTCTATTTTAGCAGCTTGATTGCCCACTGCAGAAGCAAATTAATCTGGTGGCCTTAGCCTACACATAGCACTGGATGCAGTCCAGGTTCAGTTATTCATCTGATCCATGAAGATAACTTATTGAAAGACCTAAAAAGTAAAGGTCATCCAAAGCAGCATGAAGTGTTCAGGAAGCCATTATAACTGAGGAAAGGTCTATTTCAGCTTCTGAATTCAAAGTTCTGCCTACATTGGGATGCATAAGTCTCCCAGTTTACCATAAGGGTTATGTGCACATGGCCCTAAAATTATAAGCCAACCTTGCATTCTGAACTCCAGACCGGATAGCACATAAGACCCCTGCACTTTGGATCTGTTATAGGTTGCATAAAAACAAACTCATATGCTATAGCAGCACTGGTAAAGCTCCACTAAGCAGTCTCTCAGACAGAGAATAACCTTCCTGGTCAGGAAAGCCAGCCGATCCCCACACTTACCATTCTCTCCATTATTTCAAGAAGATCACTGCACACTAGGTAAAAATCTGCCCAGCTACCCAAGACCTACGATCCCGATCCCGTCAGGAGCTACTGCTAAGTGTCTTTGAGGTCACCATGAATAGCATCGCTATAAGTGCTGCTGCTTCCTCATCAGCCCAGACACTGAAACAGCAATAGCTGAGGGACCGTCTAGACTGACTGTCACAGATTCCCATCGCATCTCTTTGATGAACACATTTTCTCTAAGGCACAAGAATCTTTGTCATCTTAAAGACTTTGACACCAGTTTAACATCCACTTAGAGAAATCAAAAGACTTATTTTAAACACTATAAACAGTAACTCTAGCCCACAGGTAGGACTTAGTACTACAGCTTAAGACCCTCTTTCTTTTTTTTTTTTTTTTTTTTTTTTAATCTCTCCTCTTCAACAGAAAGAGCCGCTCAGGAGGAATATATATCTCAATAACATAATTTAAAAGCAGATGAGACAAGTGACGTGCAAGAGACTCATTTTTTTTTTCTAGGTGAAGTCTGATCAGAACCTAGCAAGTATCTGAATTTGATGCCCTTGTCAACTTTTAAACCTCCAGCTTGTGTTAAACTGTCACTTTGGACATACCTTAATGACACCCCACCCCACCCCACCCCTCAATCACAAGACAAAAAAAATAAAAAAGTCTTTTTCTGATAATGTAACATAAAAAATTTCATCTGCATCCAGGTGATGGAGTGTTTAGAGTCGAAACACTCATCAGCAAATAAATACAGCTTGGTCAGCAATGCACACCACAGGTCCCCTTGTAACTATCCTGGCTACCATTGCATAAATGGGGTGGAGAAGAAACAGGACACAGAGCTTCTTGGCTGAAGAAGTTATCTTGTGAGTGCAGCACAGCATCTTAAGAGGTGGTTCACAAAAAAAAGTCTATTACACACAAATACACGTGGATTTTTTCAAGATTAGGATTGAGCAAGATCTCTTAAAGGAATACATGACTCTGAGGGGGGAAAAAAACACATGATATATACATGCTATGTTGGGATTTGTGCTAGCACCCTAAAAAACTTCACACATTTTTGATTCTCAGCAGTGACCTGGGCCTAGCCTCATCGTCCACTTCAGTGACTCAGATCTCTTCTGATTTCTGTGCGTAGAGGGCATTTCAGAGTTCAGTACTGGTATGTCAGCCCTCTAAGAAGTTTTTGTAAATCTGTTTGCACACTGTGTCCTCCCTCTGAAGGGGGAACACAGAAGCCAAGCAAAATGCAGAAGAAATTACTCAACTACATACTGAAAAACTTTGGTTCAAGTGTCTGGAACTAAACCTGTCCTGCAGAACAAAAGGCTTTGTAATGCCCACAACTTCCTAGTCACAGTAAAAGTTTTAGTGAAATCAAAAGAGCTGTCTGGTTTATCTTGGCTTTTGATGCCAGCTAGTAGCCAAATTAAATCAGGCATATATTTAGTAAACTTTCCCACAACATTTTGCTGTGCATTTCAGTACACACTCATCTGTTGCTGTAAGAATGATTATATTTAAGAGCTTGCACTCACCTGGCTGCTGTATATTTATGTAAGCCCATTACACTGTTTGGGCAATTTCTTACAGCAAGCAGGGCACACCTTGTATTTGTCTTTATACTCAGTTTCCGTTTACACAATTGCATCCACCATAACCTATTGAGAAGAGTAACGCACCAAGTTTCTTTCTCGGTCCCTTGTATGCTTGATGCCACTGAATGCTCCAGCTACAGCCACATCAGGACGCATTTCTCCCCCAGTACTTCTGAGGAGGCACTTGCAAGTGGAAGTAGATGTGCAGGGTTAAACAGTAGAGGGCAACAGATGTCCTTTAATAAGCTTAAGGGAGCCCTTAGATATGCTTAACGCTTAGTCCCTTTTTACTTTTGACAACAGTATTATCCTTCCTTGACTCCAAGCTCTAGCTCAAAACTTGTGTGAAAAGTATGCATATTCTACCATATAAGCCAGGCTACACGAGTACCTGTATGCTCACTGAATGCCAACCGCCTTCTTTCCAGTTAACCCTTCTTCCCCCGCCACTCCTCCTTCCTATTAAAGGGTCATCCATGTCTTTCGATGATGTAAATTTTATGTTTTCCATACTGTGTATTTGTTTATCGACTTTGCCATAGTAAAGTACCTATCCATAACTGGAAATAATGATTTTAACGGAAAAGAGGCCTAAGTCTTAGTGAGGTGCATTCTAACATTTTAACAATGGAGAGAGGGGCAAAGAGGAGTTGGGCTGATTTCTTTGCAAGATTCTGCTAACACTAGTGAATAATCTGATGGATTTACAATTTTTGATTGACAAATTCACCCTGCGTCCCGATAAGATCTTCCCATGAAGCATTTTCATTCCTTCCCAATAATAACCGTGCACAGAACAAATGTAGTAGTCTTCTGCTTATATATGAAGATACTGTTTTCTAAAAAGGGTGGGGAAAAAAAAAAAGTGTGACACTTGAGCATGTCACTCACCTATCAATTTGCATATGAAATTAGATAAAAAAGAAAAATAATTAGACAAACAAGTTGCATGCAAGCTTTCCCTTTTACTGTTTGCTAAATTTTTCCCAGGTCAGTAGAGAGAATAGTTCTGCCACTTGAAAATTTTCATACCAGTTGAACAGGATAAATCACATTCTGCTGGGAAGACCATGGGTGTTTGATAATTTAAGTTTAACAGGGTCTCTCAGTTCTTAAGAAGCGTAACAGTCCCCAGATGAGACAGAAAGAATTGTAGGAGGACCTTTCAGGGTTTATAATCATAGGTAAGTGTGTTAGCATCATTTAAAGAACTGCCTGGATTAAGAACTATGATTATGGATGAAGAAAGCAAGTTTGAAGTTGAACGAACTAAGCCTACGTTTAGTACAAACAGTCGTCACGAAACAAGGGCCAGATTTTAATGAAGTGATGAGCACAGGCCTGAAGTGGAAGGCTTTGAGCCTGAGCAGAAGTGGCGTCTCTACTCCTTGAAACAAGTACAGGTATAATGACTTTTGGAAAAGAAAGCTGCAGTGGCTACTACCAACTTTGAGACAAAACATAGCTGCTTGTATCAGACTGACACTCTTCTGACTGAGTCTTAGGACTCCCTTCTAAAGCCTTACAATGGGAAGTCAACATGCCCACATCTTGCTACCAGATACGTGCTGATAAAATGACCCATCATGTCTTGCTGTGATCACAGACGACCTCTGTTACTGTGTCGATCACTTAATTAATTCAAGCAGCAGTGATTTTTGTGGTAGGTACTGCAATTTAGGAAGTGACCCCATGTGGATGTCAGGGCCCTACTATATCACAGAATTTACTTTCCCTTTAAGGCTTCAGGGAATTTGTCCATAAATCCCACAAAAATAACTTTAAAAAGACAGTTTCCAAAGACCTGTTTTCATAAGCTGGAAAACAAGATAAGCAAAGAGAAGGGGGAAGGAAAACCATCATTTTTAATTACCCTATAGCATCCTTGTATCTTCCCCTTCCAGAATACTTCTGTCTTAGTCAAAGCACCCTTGAGATGAATCAGACCTGTACATAGGTCCCTTTCCTTTTCTGGTGAAGTAAGATGAGGAAGGTGATGAAAAGGCAGTCTGCTGGTCGGAGCGGTTCGCTTCTGTGAGACAAAACTAAACCTCCTGCTACTTGAGTTCCTGGTTAAATGGCTAAGTAACAAGTCAAGCTTTTCAAAGGCAATTGCTAATTGAATACATCAGATTTTCTCAAGTGCCTGGTGTTAGTGGGGTCAGAGTCATTAAAAAGCTGAATGCCTAGAATTGTGATGAGAGAGGACAGATCCTCTTTAAACATAGATATTTATAGCACTTCATGCGCTCTTCAAAAAAAACCAAAAAACAAAAAAACAAAAAACACCAGAACAACAACTAAACAAAAAAAACCCCTAGCCCCCCACTCTCCCAAAACAACCCCCAAAAAACAAAAACCAAAACCACACACTACCAAACAAAAAACCCAAATCAACCGCAAACAAGTTCTACTTGAGATTAGTTTTCCCTATCAGAAAAAAAATAAATCATGAGCACCTGTTTGGCATATCTTCTTGGCCTCACTGCCCCCCTCCATTTCCCATCCACCTTATTTAATTCAGAAGTACTACAAAAAGAAATTATTTAAGAAACATGCAACAATCTGCTAACCCTGTAAAAAGCCATGAAAAATTAACGTGGTCTAGACTCTGCTGTGAAAATGGACCATTTCAATAAAATACAAAATAATGGTGCCTGTTCATTTAATGAACGTTTCCCATTCATTGAAGGGACAGAAGCAAGCATCCCAAGGAGGGTGGGGAACCATACTGTGATCTTATCAGCAAAGACTGCACATAACAGTGAGCAAAATTTTAAATTTGGTCTGTCTCAAACATCTTATTATTTTGCCTTACAAATTCATTAAGGGTTTTTAATGGAATATTTTTGTACTATGCATTTGCTACTAAATATTATTGGAATGGATGAAACATTGATGAGGATCTTTATAATCCTAACATAAAGTATGCTCTGTGATACAATCAGGTTTGATACTAGCCCAGAAGAACACTCAGAAGAGAAGCTAAATTTCTGTATTTTGGTGTGACATGCTTATACAACAGCAATGACGGTCTTATTTTTGCTTAGATTCAGCCCCTACACAAAGAGCAGAGAGAGAGAGACATGGACTGTCAGCAGTGTGTAGGAGTAGCTAGCTAGCATAAGGGCTCTGGGGTGTAGACAGGCTTGGTCCTTGCATAGGTCTCCTGGTGTTGCAGATCAGCCCTGGTTGTGGTGCTTTATGTTATATACCTTGTGTACAAGCTATGGTAGTATTTACAAAAAAGATAATGTAATTAAGACAGTCACATGTCCATCCTCACACACACACCACCCACCTCTCACACCCCAATCCCTTTTTCCTTCCTTTTTTCCTTCTCCTCTGTCGTCAAACCAGGACATCCTCTCAGACTTGGGACAGAGGCCTGGAAGGGGGGTTTTGAAGCTTCATTTTCCTCCTCCAGCTTCTCTAAACCCTCTTATCCTTGTGGATTTTGAAGGCAAAAGTTATTCTTAATTAACCTGATTGGGGTAGAAACCTCATGGCAGAAGCAAAGAGAACATTGCTTCTCATTCAAAGACTTTGCCGTCCTGACCCAGTGGACCAGGAGTTCTGAATGTTCTGCACCCAGCCTTAGGTTTTGTGATAAAGCTCATCTGCACACACAGAGGGGGGCACAGAGAGACAACAGCAGTGGGGGACCCCAAATAATACCCTGCCCCAGCTACTCCTAGGCTCATCCCAAGGCCCATCTCCACAAGACCAGAGGAGCAGAGAGGCCAAAGGCCAGCAGGAATCCAAGTTAAGGACTCGGAGGAAGGTCTCTTCCAGAAGCAGGTCCCACCCTGCCTAGACCCCTCCCCAGGCTGTCCCAGGAGAGCCTCAGCCGCACTGCCCAGGGGTCAACAGAAGCACCTCTCAAGAGCATCTTTTTCACTGGGAGGGGGGAGTCACTCCCTAGGGGTACTGGGCATATTATGGGATGAAAGGGAAGAGAATTTTGGGATTGCACAGGACTTACTACGGGGCTTTTGGGGGGAGAGGGGGAACAAGCATTGAAAAATGGAGGGATAAGGGGAATCAAAAGGGAGAATCACAAGTCACTAAGTGGCTTGTCAGGACGCTTGTCTGGCCCTGTCCTGCACCCAACCAGCACACTCTGTCCTGTCTTCTCATTAAACTGTTTTCCTGAGGGGGTCACTCTCCATGCTGGATGCGTGTGTGTGTGTGTGTGTGTGTTCAGGGCTCCAGCTACCAGCAACCGGCCCGAGTGTGGGTGTGCAAGTGAGCGTGGGATCACTAGCAAATATCAGGCAGGGTTTGCTGGTGAGTAGGTGAACCATCCTGGGAGCCAATGGGCTGTCTGTATCCAAGAGCAAGACCACTGGAAGAGCTGGCTATGGAAGGATCAGTGGGTTCCCAGACAGCTGCTCACAAGGCTGTAGGGCCTGGGGGTCGATCAGAGACACCCCCCTGGTGTGCCTGTGTCTCTCTAATGGCAAGACCATGGGGGCTTGGCTATCAGAAGAACCTAGGGGATCCTGGCAAGCTGTGTGTGTGCAGTGGTCTGGACCAGCAGCAGGAGGGAGGCTGTGGGCCCTGCGGTCTCATATGTCAATGTGCCAGAAACTAGGGAGGCTGGGGTCCAGGGGCAGCTACCTGGTAGTCTGCATGCCCAAGCCCAGCTGCTGGAGAGATCCGTGTTGTATGTATGTGTGTGCATACATAATTATATATGTAATTATAATTAGTAATAAATAATGGTAATCATTGACAGTAATTCTATAGTTACTAGTAATTAATAAATACTAGTGATAAATAATTACTATATTGATAATATATAATTAATGGTGTGTGTAGATATATATTGCGAGAGACACACACACACGTACAATTATGTATTAATGTTTCACACTGAGAGATCTTTATCTTGTTCAGCCAGAGAGGAGAACAGGATGAGGCCACTGGTGCCATTTGTGTGCCTGCCTGTGTTGATCTGTGTGGTCAGCCAGGTATGTATGTGTTGTATACGTGCAGGGTGGTGCATGCATGCACACATGGGGGATACACGCTCAGCCCCACCAGTGGTTGGAACCAAAGGCATGGAACTGCAGCAGCCTCCCCCTTGTTGGGCTACTAGACCCAGCCCCCCCAACATACAGAATATATCTAGAATTCTCTATATATTCTAGATGTTCTTACAACCATTCACTCTGTAAAAATAACTACCCATGACATCACCTCTGAGAAGTGCTTCTATTCCTGAGGTCACTGACCATTAGATAAATCTTTGCCTTTTCAATGGCTATGCTGGACTAGACGCTCTTCTCTATACCAATACCTACTGTAACTCACATTCTCCGTGAGGCTTGCTGGAAGACAACTATAACATAAGTTACTGGTATCTGTTAAAAAAATCTTTTGATATCTGAAATTTCTGAAGTGACACACTTCAAATTAGCAACAAATCATATAGTTTACCTCAAAAGCTTTGGTCTCAACCACAAAGCATTTAAAATAAGTACAGCCCTGCATTTTGTTGCATAGAAGAGGAAGAAGCAGAAACAATACCATATCTCAAAAAGTTTTGGTTTTGATGTACTGTATCTCAGGCAACCCAATCAGATAAGTTATTAGAGAACTACACACACACAGACTTCCCAGAGAGCTTAACCCACCTGGACAGCCGCTATCAACAGTCTTATCAAGAAGGCTGACTGAAGGCATTGACTTTAGCCTCAGCCAAGTGACCAACTACTGCTTGCTTAACCAACAGCAGTTTCTGCCACTCACAGGAGCACTGTGCCTGGGCTTCCCAGGAGAAATTAAGATGCTGTACAAGACCATATTTCTTCCTTCACCCTTGCCAAGGGAGTGAAGACAGCCCTCAAAACTGTTTGACCAAAAGCAGAACAAAGTCTCATTAAGTTTTCAGAGAAGCTTTCACATACTACATTCATTTTGCTTCAACATCAGAGCAAAAAAAGAATTTCCAACCTGCATGCCAGGAAACTAAAACTCCTCAGTTCCTTACCAGTAATCACAGTAGTACAAAACAACACAGCAGCTATCCTAAGGACAGAGGTGAATTCTGACTGAGAAGCATTTTGATATTTAAAAGGAGGAAAATATTCCCTGCTGATAAATTCTTACTTCAGAGGTAGCACATAGTGATCATGGCAAGTACTAAAATTCACCAGAAAGATATTAAGGAACCTCAAACACAGTTTTCTTCCTTCCCATGGTGTGGAAGAAACTAAACAGTGGCAGCTCTGCTCATGTTTTGCTATTGTCACCTCCCCTCCAAGTGATGCAACTGGTATAGCATTTTCCAAGTCAGATACTACCTTACTTGTATCAAGGTCCTGCCAAATTAAAATACTTCCTAGCTTCTCAGAAATCCAATAGCAAAATTAAGATATTTGATTGCCTTTTTTTACTTTTCCACTCAAGGCCGTATAGTGAGAACGTGTGCAGTATAGCTACCTAATGTGTAAGTCAGTCATTTGCATTTAATGGTTCCTCTTTCAAGAAACCTTTTGGCTTGAACATAGAGTCCCTTACTGTCCAAGACAAACTCTGCCCTTACAAACTACACGCAGTAGCCAGTTATTAAACCTCACCAGTTGCCCGCTCTGGTAAGAAATATTTATTCTCCTGGCTCTTTCATCCACTGGCCAGATTTCCTCCTATCTTTCATCAGGCTCAAGAAACAGAGATTAAGGTAAATTTTCCATAACTACTGAAAGGCTTAAAGAGGAGCAACAGAATGGAAAATTGTTAGAGGAAAAAAAAAAAAAGAAAAAACAAACCCCATCTTTAAACATAAGAGAGAAAGTGGCATATTGTTTTTGTAGCGAAGAGATTTCGTTCCACTACAGATACTGCCAATGCTAGCTAGAGCTAGATCTCCTAGGTACAGCTCCAAGACTGAAAAAGAAGAAGAAAAAAGGGAGAGGGAAAAAAAAAAAAAGATACTGTGAAACTGCCCCAACCCAACTGATTCTCCAGAGCTGCAGGAAAACAGTGCCAAGTAGCTGGTCTTGGTCTGTGTATTCCACATGTTAAATATTAGAGTTTTACTGAGTTCCTTTGCATCTCCATTGTCCTGTTACTGGTTCCCCAAACAAACATAGATTTAAAGGCCTTATGGATCAAATCTGGGAAAATTAAGCTATGGGGCATTCAGAGGCAGCCCTGCTCTTCCCAGGAGAGAGAGAAAGCAGCTGCAGGTCTATGCTCTTGGGAAGAAAAGCTATACAGGATTACAAAGCTGAACTCCGTGATCTAAATTTTGGGAAGCATTGAGCTGGAGCGCAAAACAGGTTGCTTACTTGAAGGAATCCACTTCTCTTTAAGGAATTTAAAAGACTAAAACCATAGTATAGACCTGTCTGAGTAAGAGTCATATGCCAAGGCAAGACTGCGTTTTGACTTGGAGAAAAAAAAGAAAAAGCAGAAGACCAGTGCACCATGGGAGGCACTGATCAGCAGAGAGATCGCTGCATCTCAGGCCAATGCAGCCAAGGGGGAGGGAGGAAGGGGGAAGATGAGAGGAAAAACCTCGCTTGGCTGATGAAATGTCATCTCTCAGCTCTGATTCAAGCTTCTCAGAGCTAAGCTCACACAGAGAAGTGACAGGGTCCTCTCCTCACTTTGCCATCTCACACCAGCAGTACTAACCAGAATAAAAACAATTAGGAGAATAGTAAGGAGTGAAATTTGACAAAGAACTTGTGCCTTCAATGTACAAGAAAAGTTACACACCTACCCTTCAAAACACATATATGCATAGCACCTATATGCATAAACATACACAAATATTCAAGTCAGAGAGAGAGAGAGAGAGGTAGAACTACAAGCAGACTCACTCAGTTACTGTTCTGTTACTGTCACATTATAATGAATTTAAGGAGAACAGAAGTGGCCTCACCTTAAAATGGAGATTGCCTCAGAAGTACTTAATTTAAGCCTGAGGACTTGCAATAGAGACCACTAACACTCAGTCTAGAGCACTGGCTACGTTAGAGTTTTGAGCCACTGGAAGAGCAGGTTTTAGCTCCTGGGAATAAGCCAGAAAAAGACATGGCATCACACATTGCAAGAAGTATTGCACATGACTGAATAGCTGAATTTTTCATCAGCTGTGGGATCTAGCCTTCTCAAAATCCACAGGGACTGACTAGATGAGATTTAGGTCTCCCACATTTGAAACAGGCAAATCCTGAAGGACTTTAAGTTGTCATAGCAAGTAGTTCGGCTGTGGGTGTGTCTGGCACTGGCTGCATTGCCTGAGATCTGTCCTTTAGGTTTCACTCCCAGAAAGACAGCTTCAGTGTAGAGCCCTGCCTGCTTCATCTTCTTACCTCCTTTCTCTCTTTCAGCTGAAAAGCACAATTACCCAGGCAGAACATCATTTTTTGAGCCCAGAAAGATCCATTTCCTCTGACTCCCCCTAGAAGTTCAAAACCAGTGCATCACCATGGAGCAACACAGTCGCACCTGCACAGGGATATTTTGAGCACTGCATAAAGCTGATGTAGACTGATTATTTTAGGTAATTTTCACTTCATGATCCATCACAAGGGTATCATTGTGCCTCAGCCACACCAGGGACAAAGACATAGGCAGCTTTTGGTGAAAATGAAATCAATTCATGCTGTAGGATGACTTTATAGAATTATAGAATGGTTAGAGTTGGAAGGCACCTTAAAGAGCATCTAGTTCCAACCCCCCTGTCATGGCCAGGGACACTTTCCACTAGATCAGGTTGCTCAAAGCTCCATCCAGCCTGGCCTTGAACACTTCCAGGGATGGGGCATCCACAGCTTCCCTGGGCAACCTGTTCCAGTGCCTCACCACCCTCAGAGTGAAAAAATTCTTCCTTATACCTAATCCAAATCTACCCTCTTTCAGTTTAAAATCATTAACCCTCATCCTATCACTACAGTCCCTGATAAAGAGTCCCTCCCCATCTTTCCTGTAGGCCCCCTTTAAGTACTGGAAGGCTGCTATAAGGTCTCCCCGGAGCCTTCTCTTCTCCAGGCTGAACAATCCCAACTCTCTCAGCCTGTCCTCATAGGAGAGGTGCTCCAGCTCTCTGATCATCTTCGTGGCCCTCCTCTGGTCTCGCTCCAACAGGTCCATGTCCTTCTTATGTTGGGGGCTCCAGAGCTGGGCACAGTATTCCAGGTGGAGTCTCACTAGAGTAGAACAGAGAGGCAGAATCTCCTCCCTCAACCTGCTGGTCTTTAAGGCTTAAAGGAACCAGACCAGTTGAATTTAGCCACCGGGCTGCTACCAAAGTAGTGGCATTTTTACAGTAGTGGAAGAAAAGCACAAGGCACAAGCAAAGAGGAACCAGGAAGGACTAGCAGACCTTCTTGCAGTCATCTTTCTTCAGTTTTGGCAGGTTCTAAGAGCTACAGGTCACCTTACCAGGAAGCACAGGCGACCCATGCATTTCTGGAGAAAGATCCTTGTTCTGGTTGACTGAAGGGGCAGAGCTCCAAATTGAACATATCCTAGAATAATAGTGGAAAAACTGAGGCAGGCCCTGGGCACAGTAAAACTTCTTAGCTATTTCTTGAGCAGTTTAAATTTATTTAAAAAAAAAACAAACAAAACAACCAAACAACCCCTGTCTTGCAGTCTATCACTTCCCATGGGAAATAAACCACGAGTTTGTTAAGACTGGAGCTTTCCCAGTGTGTGTTTAAATCTTGAGGAGCAGGGCCTAAGCCCTTGAGTTGCAGAGTCCTGGAGAGGTATGTCGAGTCTGAACAGAGACCTAGCCCAAAGCCAAAACCCTCTAGAACCCACAGCAAACCCAGCAAGTGTGTAGCAGGTGACAACAGACATACCTGCACTAGTGACAATTACATTATTTGTGCACTGTTCTAGTACCCCACACGAATCCTTAAAGAGTTTCTATTTAAAAAAAATAATAAAATTTAAGTGTATTAAAGTCAGACTATTGGCTTGCCAAAACCTCACTAGAAGCTTGGAAACCCCTCCAGAAGGTCAGTCATTTCACAACTGCAGTTTTGAATGTTCTCTAGTTTGATTTCAAGAATTTCACAGCCCTCAGAGGAGTATCAGGGTGTTAGCTTATAGTTTAATTAAGTTAATTCCATAACTAACAGGAAAGGATGCTTGTATCTTAGAATAAGAATGCTCATTTCTAAACTTTCTTTTCAGATAGGAAAGATGAAAGACAATGCATGCCCATGTAGCCAAGTAACTTCTGTGGGTAGCCCATCCTCATTCACCTCTGCAATAAAAAGCAAGAGAAGGTTAACACACATTTAGCTCTATCTGCATTTCTGACAAGAATAACCCTTCATTAGGGCTCAAAGCTACTAACTCCTAAGTTAATTTCAAAACCTGGCAGGCAGAGAAATAAGATCCTAACTTCAGCCCCCGATGCCTTCCAAGCACAACAAATACACACAGTAAACAAACAAAAAACCCCAATGTTATCCCACTGAATAGCCACATCATCCATTTTCATGGCAGAAATAAGTTTTAACTTGTATTGCATGTTTTGAAGTATCTAAAATGCAAACTGCAAACAATGTGTGGTGCTTATTTTGAAATTTTACATTTTAAAAGGTTGGTTATGACAGCAAAACTTTTCACCACTAACTCTATCATTCATTATGTGCACTTACCACAATCGTAATTGCAGGGAGTTGTTTTTTAGGACTAGCAAGCAAGCATATTTATTGGCGTATCAGAAATAGCTTATTTTTCATAGTTATAACCAGAAGGGCTTCAAATGGCAGATGAGCATCACCAGGTGGGAGGTTGGGGATACAGAATAGAAACGTGAAAACCAGCATTAAGTTTATTCTTTTCGTTAACTACCAATACAAACTGTTTACAAGAAAACCTCATCATCTTTCTGTGTCTTTCCTCACTGTCACTGAATGGTGACCCGTGTATGCCCTCTCTTTCTTCCTCCATTCAGCTCCTACGCTTTCAGCTTTATATCAAGCTATCCAAGTGGCAGCACCAACAAGAAAAATATAGCAGCAGGGGTATTTTTCCACAAGAAGGACACAGGCAGTACCAAGGATGTACTGGTAGTTATAACTGACAGTGGATTAAGGTTGCCATTAGCCAAGCTCTCCTGGGGCCTGAGGACAACAGGCCTTCAAGAGACACCAGCATATTCTTGCTTAATGGATGCAAGTAGACTCCAAAACTTATTTAACATCACAATTATTACCAGGATTTGTTAGACAGACATAAAACTGGGACTGAATATCTGAGTCACCATAGTGGCTTACACCATAGTGTAAGTTCTTCCAGTGCACTAGGTTCAAAACAGTCTGAAAATGATGATGCCTTTGGTGCATGTATCTCCCTTATGGCAGACAAACCGTACATTTGCACCCACACATGTATACAGACAGGAAACTAAATATGCAATTACCCAATTTGCAAGTGTGACACATGTGCACACATCTCTGAGGACACACCCTTTCAAGCTTCATCCTGTATTTCCCCAAATTTAATTCAGTTTCTTTCCTCCCACAGACACCCATCCCGCTTGCCAAATAAAATTCTGGAAAAAAACAAGAAATGAGTAGCACTGGTCACTCTGGCTGTTTGTGAACCAGAGTGTTTTTTACTCAATTAGTGCTTTATGTAGGTTCGTAAAAAATAAAATTAAAAAAAAAAGGCAACAGGAAGAAAAAAGTAAAAGTGAACTTTTTTTTTCTGCAAGTCAATTACTCAGAGAAGAAAAAAATTTGGAAAACAGTATTTAAGAAGAGGAAAACAAATCCAGGGAAGCAGCCCATTCAATGATAATGTTTTACTGCTACTGCTTATTTTAGGCTGTGTAAATACTGCTGGAGAGTAGTAGAGATGAGTACTTTGTCTTAAGTCTTATCAGTGATAAATGATTAAAAATTAAAAAAAAACCAAACCAAGCAAGCTTCTCTTGATTATGTTCCAATATATACAGCAAGATTGAAGGAGGAGATAAACAACCTGCAGACTAAAATTACAATAATATTAACTACTGTACCAGCCTATCAGGCATTTCAGCTTTAAGCTACTCCAGTGATTGCCAGAGATAACAACTGACAGAAATACCAGTATCAGGCATACAGGATAAAATAACAATTGCTGAAGTAACACCAAATTGAATCAACTGTTTTTCAACAAACTGGCCAAGGGCTAGGCCCCAAATGCAGAGGAGTAAAAGAAGGTAAGAAAAAAGCTGGGACTAAAGATAAACCAGTTGAGTTTCATAGGAGGATTAGTACAATATAAGGAAAGAAAAATTAAAAAAAATAATAAATCACAAATGCAAGATAATGAGCATTTAAGTTTTTTTCCCCTAAACAGGTATCATTACAAACAGTAACTCTTTTCTTCCCACCACCTTGGCTAATCTTGAGTGTTTAGAGACTTTGACAGTACACTTCTGGGTAGCCATCCCCTCTGAAGGCCTGCAACAAGGCCAAGCCACCAGCGCCCTCAGGCCAAGGTTACACAAGCCTGGCTGTCCTTGGAGTCCACTCCTGCCTCCCTGGGACTATTACCTACAGGCAAGGACTCAATTACAGGACTAGCTGCTGAAGTGCCCAGCTCTTACAAAACCTGGACCTCAGTGACACTCATGTGCTGGTTCAAATAAGTGTCAACAACGGCTGAGGTCAGGCGGGAGAGGATAAAGGAGGCCGGGCTGAGTTTCTGCCCCTGCCCGGAGGCAGGAGGCCGTGCCCCCATCCCACAAGCACCTCCAGTGAGCAGACAGACCCTGATCGTCCCCTTACAGGAAACTCAGCAGCACTGAAGTGCTTTATTTCAGTTTTATTTGGGAAGGGCGTGTTAGGCCACTTCAGCTGAACAAGAAAGCTGAAATATTTGAAGTATGTGGTAAGAGAATTAACCCTAACTTTATGTACAGCAGACTCATGCCAAGGCAAAATGCTGCTAAGAGAAAAGTCAATCAAAATGACCAAGCAAGCCTAAGCTAGCTCGCAAACCAGCATGGACATTAAATTCTGCTGCTGTAAGGGAACAATTCTCAATGCAAGACTTGTAGATTTACACACATGTAGAGATTTGAACCATAGGTTTATGAACACAGAGCTGCTATCTCAGGGTACCAGCTCACACTTTGAAGAGATCCTGCTAACATCCAGCCCCAAACTCTACCTTCAGTCGTGAAGTGACACGTGGTCTTTCAGACTATTATTATTGTTGGTAGTAGTAGTAGTATTATTATTCAGTTTATGATGCAGTCTTGGGAGCCGAGGCTGTAAAGTTGAAGACTGTCTGCTAGATGGAGACTGGACTACCACGCAACAGTAGGCTCTCCTTTGAAATGAAGGATCCCATGCACCAACATACCTTTAGCAAGCAATGGCAATGCAAGACTAGACTCTAGTCTGCAGGAACTATTTCTGGAATATAAGAAAAATAAGCCTCAAACTTCTCAAATCCCTTTGATTTTCAGGGCCTGCCTTCCAAAGACTTCCCTAGACTCCAGGACCCGTGGGGGTAAAGGTGCTTTAACCCCCAGACAGACCTCCCATGCTGAAACTCCAGAGAAAGGCAGGCATAACCCTCAGTTCGGTGTTTTCTGCCACCTGCATCCTAGATATTGCATAATCTTTATAATGCAACTATCAAACCAACAATCTAAAGAAGCCTAAGCCCCAAATAGCTATGATCACCTGTTGGAGCTTGATAACCCTCTCTCAGATTCTGTATCTTCATATACACATACGGAAGCAAACACAGTGAATCTGAACTTGTAATTAACTTGAATTCCATGCAACTTTTTTTTTTATTATTATTATTATTATTATTATTATTATTATTATTTTACCACTCATTATTCACCATGCACACATCAACACAAATGAAGTGGTAACTTCACCTGCACAAGAGGAAGTGGGTTGTGATTTGCTACCAAGAAACATCCCTGCTATCAAGAGTGCTAACAGGCTCAAACAAACATTTTTGTTGTTTACCCACAAAGTAGGATTTTGAAGCACAGTGAGGACTGGCTGCTGCCTCAGGGCACCATGGGGTCCCCAGGGCCAACACACAGCCCCAGCCAGGGAGCAGGGCAGGCTTGGGGGGCAGCCCTAGCTCTAGATTTCTGGCAGCTCCCTGGGGATGGGGCAAAGTTAGGCTAGGACATCTGTCCACAGGTCAGGAGCAACAGTGTCCGTAGCCAGGCAGGAGCATAACAGACTCTTGCAGAGCAACTCAGGCAGGACTGAGGGCCACAGGCTGAACCAAATGGAGCTCCTGGGTCATGGGCAAAGGGTGGCCCCAGGTGAGGCTGGTCGAGGCCATTAGTGCCTATTAGTGCCCCCAGGGCCCCAAGAAGAACTGTTTGTATGAGGCAAAACAAGTCTTATGAATAAGAGAACCATAATCCTGCAGCCTGGGACCTCTTTCAGAGGTTAAAGGCACATAAAGGCACCTGACGTAAACGCCATTTTCAAAGATCCTTTTGAGCTTCTAGAAAAAAAGTTTAGTAAGAGCCTTTTCTTCTCCCTCTTCACGTATTCTTATTTCAAGGAGAAAGCCAAGCAGGTAACTTTAAACTTATATGGAAATTTCTGTAGGAAAAGGATACATTTGTAATTAAATATGACTGTGATTGGATACATTTCAAACACCTTGGTTTTCACTGGATGCAATAACTAGACTAGCATCTACTCTGCTTGCAGTGTTCATCAGCAACCTGTCTGTTCCTGAGAATTAATGCCTTTATGCCAAGTTTTGGGGCTTTACCAGGAGAAGCCTCACACCAATTTCAGCAGTCTAAGTGTACTTAGTAGTTCCCTTTAATCAAGATACTAAACCAAATTACTAGTTCTCCTTTTTGTCTATCAAATATATATTTAGCACTAGTTTTTTTCAGCAATAAGAAGTCGACTAGCCTATACTTATCTTTCCAAAGAAAAACCTCCTTCAGGCAGCTCAAAATCTGGAAGTTTAGGATATGCCAGAGGAAGACAGAAATCATAGCTTCTAAGTATTATGCCACATTAGCTGTAAGAAAAAAGAATCACTGTGGCTATTTTGTATGGACCAGCTGGAAAGGTGGCAGTCACAGCACTTGCTACCACATGGCAATTTCCAGGACTACAGATGCTTGGCTCTACCAGCCTCAAGAACCAGCTGCAAAGAAGGATCCCTAAGAAAGCATTTTCTTTCTCTTCCCAGTGAGAAACCATGTAACACAGAGACCTAGGAGCAATCAGAAAGTTAGCTGTGATGTTCTGCGAAAAGATACTGTTTTCCCTAAACTGCAAAGGACTCTGGGTTTATACTACATCAGAAATTGGACAGTATTTTATGGAGTCTGGCATTTTAAACAGAAAGTGGTGGGTCAGATTTTCTGTAAGAAAGGGTTAAAGAGCACTGACCCAGCCTAAAGACAGTGCACTAAAAGGTCCAGTTGATGTGATGGCTGGAACTATAAAAAGCTGCAGCCATGTAGTAGAAAGGTAAAGGAAAATCATTTAAAAGCTTAATTTTTCTTTTCGTGACTGCTAGGGAAGATGGGAAGGGCAGTAAGGAAGTCTCCTCCGGGTTATAAAAGACTACAATGTTACTGTGTTAATGCAGAAAATACAGGTATGGAGGTACTGTGAGAACTTGAAACCAACTGTCTTACTAAAAATGAGGGATTTGGTGGGTTATGGGGGTCCCCAATGCTCTATGTGGAATGGGAAAATGAAGGAAATAAAAGCAGAAAAAAAAACGGTAGAAATGAGTGTGTATTTGAAGTGCCTAAAAAGTGGGGAAGAGAGGAGGGGAGAGAAATCTCTAGCAGCTTGACTGGAAGGCAATTCCAACCATATACCTCTTTCCTTGAACGATGGTGCCACTGCCCTGGCGGAGTTAGCTCCATGATTCTATAATCTTCTCTTGGCTCTATGGTACGTTTTGCTGAGACCAATGAAAAACGTGCCCTTCAAAGCTTCAGCACTGCCTGTGACAGCTCATTAGCACAAAAATGCAACCTCTACACTGATTATTTCATTCACTTGATCACATGAGGGCAAAACAACATTACTTATTTGGTTTGAAAATGGCAATCCAACAAGCTATCTAAACCTAAAGAAAAGTGGCTTTGTTTTACCTGTTCTGTAATGCAAAACTTGGCTTTTTAATTTTTTGTTAATTATAAAACCTTTTTCATACTCAGAGCTCATAAAAAATAACATTTGTTTTTATGATATATGGTTTTTCCGCTTGTTCGAAATTGCAATGAAAAATGAGTTAAGCATTTTTTAAGGGGAAAAAGAATAAAATACTAGCTACATATTTATCGTACTTAGCTGTGAGACCCAGATTAATTTCAACAGCAATTTAATTTATTTATTTAATTTGAACTCATATATCCCACATGCTACATAAGTACCTGTAACGCGCATGCAGTCTCCAATGACTCTCACCTTGGACCCACTTCCTGAGCAACAGATAACTAATATTTAATAACAGAGGATAGAGTTCTCTTTCACAAATTTGTCCAGCCTCCCCTTGAACTTCTGTAAAACATCTAGGATCAGTAGCATCCTGTGGCAGGGATTTCTACTGCTTAATAAGCAGTTTTGAACCTGAGTGCTGCCAGTTTCATCCAATGTCCCTTATTTCTGCAACACAGAGGTCACTAAGCAATCACTCACATGTGAGATCTACTTCTCATGAGCTCTCTCCCTTCCAGCCTGAAGAGTTGAAAATGATTTCTCATACAGAAGTTATTACATACCTCTGACCTTTTCTCCTTCAGTTTTATTACCTTTTTTGGAGGTAGGCGTGGGGGAGGATTAAGTGGAAAAAGGGAGTGCAAGGGGAGATGCAATACCATAACAGTACACAACATGCCAGATATAGGCGTACTATGGATTTATGCAGTTGTCCAGTGCTGTCTGTTCTGGACTCTGACCATTACTGTGCATTGAGCTGACGATAATACAGGTGCCTATACCAATATCTATATGCTGTCCCTCAGAAACATGGGAAGACAAACATTGCTGTGTGCGCAAGATGGGAGTTGTTCCCTCCACCTGTCCCTTGAGCATCACTTCATACTTGTCTACATGGAATTTCAACTGCTGTTCAGTATCGTGAGGTTCTTCTGCAACTCTTTACAGACTGCTTTGGTTATTACAGCCTGAACACCACAGTATCAGCAGCAAAACAATTAGAGGAGTAGCTTTCCTGTAATACTGCTACTGGTCAATAGTCTAGGTGTCAAACTATTTACGGTCAAGTATGCTCAAGCCTAGACATATACAAGAAGCCTAATTAAGCAGTTCTGGTCTCCTGACCAATTCTAAGTATTTAAGTACATTGAAGGATAAGAAATGCTGTGCCCACTTCTGTTCATGCTGGAAGTTGAGAGTTTCTACATGAATAAAGCAACAAAGAGGCTTTGACTCAAGGGTTTCATTCCCCTTTCTTTCAGTAAAAATTAGAAAGCACTTCAGATGCTGACTAATTTTTTTCCAATCAAAACACCCCCTCTTGTATATATTACAGAGGTATGAATAGAGCCATACAAACAATGATTGTTAATACATTAACTTCTCCACGTTGAGCTTCTAAGTTTGCTGTTTTATGGTTATCAGATCACTGCACAGTTGGTAAGTCCTGGTCCTGTCTGTCTTAGAAAGCCATAGAGCCAAGAAAACTGGATTTTTAAATTTGTATTTTCAACCAGTAATAAAAGAAGATTATTAGTTTAAGATCCTAATAAATGTATGTGCCCCCTGCAAATGCAAAGCTAACATCCTACACAGTGGAGTCCTGCTGGGACAGAACCAGCCCTGGAAAGCACTTGAAACATGTGCTGTGAAAACTCAAGAATGTTGTCTTTCCATCACAGGGAGAAATTACATATGGTAGACATTCACTGTGAGTTAATGAGCTGATTTAAGCTATCTAATCCTCACACAGGAAACATTCAGTTCTTATGTTTCAGTCCAACATGGTTAGCCTTCACTGTTATGTAGTAAGCCTTAAATCTGCAGGCAGTTTTTTGACCGCTAGACAGTGCTACCCCAATGACAAAAGTTTTAATTTTCACCCACTTATTGCTATGAAAAGATTTTCTTGAGCAACTTGATGGCAATAATCTCATGGACAATTCTTCTTCAGATGTAAGACAGATGTATACTAACATCTCTAGATATACACCAGAGGGAATGACCTCTCCTCTACCTAATCTGGTGCAGTTAAATAATAATGAATGTTACAACAACGATGCTCTCTTTCCATGTATTTTCTGAAAAGCACAGTATCATACAGTATCAAAGGTATCTTCATGCATACTCTGACTCTACTTTTGCCTCCAGCAAAAGTGCAATTGAAGTTGAGCACAATATTAACGCTCTAGCATGGTCCATATTAAAAGGTGTTTGTGAAAATGGAGTATAATCAGTTGAGAAAGTCAACAATCACATTGTCGTTGCATCACTTATTAGCCACTATGCTGCGGTTTTTACTCCCCTGTTTTTTTCCAGAACACGGTTCGGTTTGATCTTATTTCTCTGCACCGTTGCAAAAACAAGGGTCCAGCAGAGTTTCATGCAGATCTTGCTGAACAAATAAAACTGTTTCTTGTACACAGGAAGGGGGGAAAAATAGTGCTACCTACCTGAATCAAGACAACTCTAGTCATAGGTGACTTAGGTGACTTTATTGCCATGTGGCATACACTAGAGATGGCTATACAAACAACCGTTAAATAAATTAACATTGAGTCCTGGGGAATTGAAACAGAAAGTTTTCCAACCTAGGAAACAAAACAAAACACTACCTTAATGCATGTGGACACCATTAGGAAATACCAAGGAGCGTGCAAAAAAATTTAACTCTTCTTCGTACCTCTTCTTTAAGAGGTCAGATGTAAGGGAGTCAAAATTACTCCCTTTGTCAGACATAAGGGAACAATCCACAATCAGAATTGAAGGCAATAGCTTTTGACCATATAAATGCATGATTTAAGTGGCAGCACAGAAACCACTGTTTCTTGGATCCTAGCTGCACTGCCAGTCTCAGATATATTGAACTGAAGCAATTTCTCAGCATCGTTATTTTGGTCAGCCTAGGGAAGATCCTGCAATAGAAATACTGACAGCAGTAACCACTGTATGGTGATGACTGCTGACCTCACAAGACGAATCCTTGCTGTCTTCCCAAGTGGGAGCGGTGGAGACAACACTTAGAATTTGATTCCACAGCACACATTATTTCTAATATGCAGGTCAAAGATCAACTTGGCTAAAGAAATACACTGAAAATATGTACTCCCCTCTCTGCAACAGAACTAGTGTACGTCACTTGTCCTCCAAATCAAAAGACAAGCAAGACAAGCATTGCCTCTCCCATTGCACTCACCTTCAGAGATTCCTCCTCTCATGTCACAGTTATGCAGGCCTAAAGGATAAATCACTGCAGTCCAAACGAGGAGTGAAGGGAAAAGCACTGCTTCCTTATTTCCCTCAGTCTCAGCAACAGAAGGACTACTGCTAAGACTTTATCAATTATTTATGCAGCTGCCATTTCTTCTTCTGCTCTTTATTCCCCAGATTCAAATACCTCTCTCTGTAGACCAAACTCCATCTTCAATTATTCATTCAATTGGGCAAAATTTTTCCCTTGCTCATTTTAGCTTTTTGTTTGTTTGTTTGTTTGTTTGACTTGAACTATTGGAACAGCAGCAATTTGTAGATTAGATAATACTGAGTTTGGAAGTTAGCCAAGAGCTATAGGTTGACCTGCAAAGTAAATCACCCAGACTTGGCAAGGAAGATGGAGTAAAGAATACTGCAATGACTGTCATGGGCTTTGCATCATATCATAATCATGCTAGCCTGATCCACGTGAATAGTGGCACTCACAACAACTGGATAAGTAGCACAGCCAAAGTAGCTGTGCAGTCTGCAGATTCATAACTTACAATGACCTCCGTATATCCCTTGCAGCATATAAATCCCAGATTTATACACAAACAACAAGTAAAACACCCAAATAAACGTGCCAGTCAGCTCCCTGTGCTAAGACTCTAGGCCACACATTCAGCTTGAGTTCACGGTTTCATCTTCAGAAGAAATTTCTTATTTTTCTAAGAAATATAATTAAACAAAATCAGCTTTTTTAAAACTAGCTCTACAAGCACGTCCCCATTTCTAACCAGTATTATATACACAGGGTACTCTAAATTACTGTAGAAGCTAAAGAAAAGGAGGGAGAGGGATTTTAGGTTCATTTTAAGCCCACAAAACCCCCACATCATCTCTGGAAATCTCGTTCTTTGAGATTCTGAATTTTATACTGAACCTGTTAAGGTGTTAAGAACTCAGAAACAGCATTTGCCCCTCTTTTTAGAGGTTGTGCATGACGTCTTTAATATAATGAAATCACAAATTTTTAAAAAATGCTCAGAAACTAACTGAACTCTTCCTTTTCCATTCTTTGCAGCTTCAAAAATCTCATTATTCATATACAAACATTTTGTCTCCAATTTCCACTAAATAACACATTAAGACAACTAAATGTAGAACCTGAAAGTTCTGAAATGAGAGGGAAAAACACCAAGAAGGCTAATTACTGTCATTATACAGACAGTGGTTATGCAATTGTTAATTAGGGAGATAACAGTTGTGGCACCATGCCTAAGGCTGAATCAAGTATTTGGCTTCAAAGGTACAGATTTTTTACATAAAGTTTCTGAAATTTTAATATTTATTTAATATACAAGCAAGCCTTGCTTACATTGAAAACACAAAATGGAATCTGCGTGGAAGTCTCACCATCTTTCTCAGAGGTTTTTTTTATTGGTAACTTCTCTCCTTGGTGGGTAGAGAACAAAGCACATTTTTCTGTCTTCTCGTCTGCTATGCGTCATCTTACTCTACTAAGCAGAAGTTGTTTTCCCATTAGACAGGCAACAAGGTCCTACACCAATGTACTAGAAAGGCTTAAACTCTTTCTTACGGTGATGAGCTGTATCTCTACCTTAGATCCAGTGCACCCTGAGAACATGCATTTTCCAATGCTAAACACTTAGATAAATTGGTCAGATAACACATACTTACTAACAATACTCAGATGACACACAGATCTCTGTTGACAGAGCATTACTACTACGCCCAATGATTCAGTATTTGAAGAAGACCAATTAAAAGATGAGGGAAGGCTGGTTGAAACTGAAGCTGAGGAAGGTAAAACAGTAGTCACACCACAGCTCAGCAGCCTTATTTTAAAAGACCATCTGCAACTTCTGGCTGACAGCTGGGGAAGGTCACTCTTCCTTTCTGACTTTGTTGGTATCTCCTGGGGAGAGGAAGGAGGGGGCCAGGGAGGAAGAAGTACTGGCTGTGTAGGAGACAAAAAGTCTCACATTCAGTCCATTAAATAAATATCTGACACAAACCTCATCCCCAATCCTTTGCTTTGTCTATTCTAGAAAATTGCATGTAATAATTACAAATAAATGAAAAAAACCCACTCACAGGGCAATCCACTGCATTTCCACCTCAACAAGGTGGGAGGAAAAAACATGACAGATGTTAGGTGGTCTTGTGGAAGGTGATGAACAGACTGTAGAAATGTAGGGAGACATGCAATGTCACAGAAGACAGGAGAACAAGACAAATCAGTTCTAATGCTCACTAAGTGGTTGAGATTCAAATGAAACTATTTCAATCATTAATTCTACAACAAAACAACATTACCCAGAAATTAAATGCAGAGGGACTTTTAGATCAGTATCAATCTGTTGCAGAGAACGAGTATAGCCAAACCAGATGTGTTTTAAATTCACATCGGTTAAATTGCTTCTACTTCACACAGGTTTGGTTCAAATAGACCTATCTCTAGCTTGTATCCCAGCGAGTTTTTTATAAATTTCAAGGTATTATTAATATGGTTACTACTTTAAAGTTGCTTTTATCATTAATATCCCATGTAACTGAAACTAGAAAAAGCCTATGCTTCTACAAAAGATTCAGTCGGAGCATCAGTGCATATCAAATGCCACAGACTAAGTGTACAACTATTAGTCTTCATCCCCACATAGCTTAGAGAAGTATTAAAAACACTCCAAATGAAAGCAGACTCACTTCAAACACCAAGGCACAGCAAGCCTCTGTACATCTTGGCAGGGTTGATGTATTTTGTGTCACTCTTTGAGTATAACTCAGACACTAGATTAGTCAGTACCACTTGGAAATTTTTATTAAAGAGCTTTAAAGGTCTTGTTCATGTAACTAGTATCTTTCACCCCCAGGCACTTTATCCAGTTGCATAGGTAAAACATAGCAAAATACAGTCCAACCTTATTTGATTATAGCAGCACTCAGCTTTCATAAATAGGGAGAGAGAAAAGACACAAATAATTTACTCTAGACACTCAGTAAAACACTGGGTACTCCTGAAACTGCCAGTGCAGACGAAGGGCTGGGACTGCAGTGCATCTACCTAGTTTCACTTGGTTTGCAGTTCTGTCCTTTCTTCTTGCACAGAAGAAGCAGGAGCTCACGGACTAACATCTTGGAGTTGCTGAGCCCAAGGCAGGCAAGAATAACAGCTCTGGGTGCTCAGTGGCTCGAGGAAACCATCCACTTACTTTTGAGACTTCCTCCACAGGCAGTCTTGAAGCATGTTGTACAACTGTTAGTACATCTCCCCCTCCACAAAGAGTCAGAGCCATGTCAATCCTACTAGAGCTCAACAGTAGCTAGTTATTTCAAGCCTGCTACTTTTGACAACTTCACAAGACCATGATGATGTGAATTAGGAAGGTTCTCCCTCCTCTCCACTTTCCCTCTCCCAGTTATTCCTTCCTACAGAGAGAAAAGGGTGTTGGATGGAGCTAGCACGCCCACGAAATCTTACTGCAGGCAACGCTTTGTTTAACTTCTGCATGCTCTGAAGATTACCAATGGACATTTGGCATTCCATGTTGAGGAGAGAACACTTTGTATTGATTATGTTGCCATCAATTAATCATTGCTATGACTTCAGTGGATTTATGCTCAGGACCTATATTTCTGTGAGGCCTTTTAGTGCTGTGGCTTCAGCTGCCCATTAGAACAGCAGTCCCTTGGAAAAACCTCAAAAGACAGTCTCTTCTTCCTCTTTTAATTTCATTCTGTAAATTTAATTCCAGTTATTATGTGCATTGACAATAGCCTTTCTATGCTGTTTGTTTATAGAAAGTGACATCATTCCCTTTGAAAAAACAGGAGGATGAATCTGTGGAAATAAATGCACCATGGCAGGGGACCACTTTGGAGCAAGGCTCTTTCACACAGGGCGAGCAGCTGTACAGGGAGCTCGCTGAGGGACCAAGTCCTTTGCAACTGCAAACCACCAGCAGGAAGCAGCCTCTGTGCAAGGAAGTGATTAGGTATTTTTATCCCTCACTGTGGCCAGTAAACAGAATTAGTGTGACTTGGACTAAGTTTTAATTATACAGGAGCTTAATGATCTAAGCTGTTGTGGGAGGAGAGCGTGGGGGAAGAGAATGAAGGGTCAACAAAGTGCATCTGCCTGTTTTCTCTCCTTCTCTCTTCAGAAGTAGCATTCACAGAGCTATTTTTATTACATTTTTCAAGGTGGCTTTTTCCCCCTTTAGTCCAAGGAATATTAGATTCCTGACTAGCTCTTGAAGAAGTGAAAAGCAAGGACATGCTGGGTCATATTTCTAAGTACAACTTCTTACCAGCATGTAAGTCATTAAGCTTAAAACACCAGCAACCTAATTTCTCAGTATACATCCTAAAACCTGCTAGGCAGGTGAGAAAATCCTCTCTGAATGGCACCTGCCCACACCCTGTGAGGTGACAAAGTTACTCTGCTGCCTTGACCAACAGCACAACTTGAGGGTCTTAGTGAAGAAGCAGCACTGATTCTATAACTAGCTGCTTTAATTCGAAATCTTGGGGAGAGTGGGTCGGTTCCTACCTGTCTGAAAGGAAAATAATCTCCTGCATACTTAACTTCAGGAACTGTAATCAGATTTACGTTTGACTCCTTATTTTTCCTACAATCTCCCAAACTGAGAACCATCCTTAGCAAATTGTATTGAATATTACTGTTTCATTCCAGCTACCAAACAAGCTCTGAAAAACATGCAGGTTCAGCCTGTTGTTTTGAACATTTTGATCTTTTCTAATTTTTTTTTTTGCATAGAAGGAACGCTCCTTGAAAATGGCCAACATTTAGCTTGCCTAGGGATTCTCCTCAGCTCAGCTAGTACAGCTAGCATGGCAGGGAAAGAACACTTGCACTATAAAACTCATGATTTGCATTTCTAAATGCACTTAAAGTCATAGCTAAGGTCTTGGCTGGCCTTCCTAGGCAAATGCAGGGTCCATACAGGTTCAGATCTTACTAAAGCCTACTCGCAAGGATTTCATTAACCCTTGCCATTCATTTTCAGGCTGGAAATAAGTACAGTGAAGTGGCATGCCTGCTAAAGTAGGTAAACTCAGAGACTTCTGGTTTTAGTCACAAATAATGATATTTCCCTTTTTTGTCTTTCAAGTGTTAATTGCTACACCGGCCTCCCAACATGACTCCTAACTGACAGAATACATATCACTATCATAAATTAAAAACAGGACCACAACATTAAACACATAGGGCCCCAGCATATACTACTTCCACAAAAATATAAAAGTTTTAATGCAATTAGTTTGCAGTCCCCTGGAAAAAAGGCAAAGGTGATCAACAACATTATCTCTCTAATGATGCTGAAAAGCACCCTGGCAGTAAAGGTGATCTGAAATGTGACTTTAAGACAAAGCAAAGAACCTATTTTCTTTTACACATGGACTGAGTATTCAGAAGACTTCTAGGCAGAAAAGTTCAGCACATGAAATTGTGATTTAGTGCCATCCTCTTCCTTCAGTGGAGCTCATTATAATTTTGACTAATAAGCCTCCCTGTCAGCGGGGGTAAACCGCTGCTTTGTCAGCTCAATTGCCACTCACCTAACCAGAGCACAATCCCGCAATCAATCAACTCTGTCAGGACAGAGGCACCAAGTTAACAGATGGAGGGGGATTCAAGTCATATCAATTTGCCCTGTGAATGCTTAATTAGAGAAATCTCAAATCAGAAGTGAATTCCAGGCTCCTGCACGGGTCACCTGCGCTTGTGCTGAGCAGATGCAGTTAAGTACTTGCAAGCAATATGCAGAGCACAGGTATGTAGGAGAGGCATTGATGCATAGCTCAGGTAAAGGTTACACAGATTTGAACAGCTGCAGATTACAAAGCAGCTACTCAAGCAATTAAGTGCTCCTCACCCTGTGCTGAGACTGCAGAACACAGCTTCATGGCTCCTACACGGCTATTGAAATCAATTTATCAAAGGTTTGGTTTTCTTTTCAAAGTGGCTGCTACTAGTTTTCAGCTTAAGCAGTAGTATCAGCCTATGTGGTTAAAGCAACCTCAAAACTGAAGTTACCTTTTTTAGTGTAAAGAGGTTGATAAGAAGGCAAAATGAACCATTGATACTATCAAGCAGCTAGTATTAAGTGGATAATTCTGTACTCTCATTTAAGGCATGATCATCTGGATTCAAGTGCCAAGTGAAGAAAAAAAATCAGATTACCACACTTGAAATCCCAGTCCAATACATCATCATCATCTGTGAGTCAGCTACCATAGAAACCCATGTCTTGTTCAGTGTGATAAAGTTTGGCACAGCAAAAACCTGTTTCTCTATGCCCAACAATAAAACCATGAAATATCTAAAATGAATCAGAGAGGTTTATTCTGCAAGAAGCTATCTATCATTTTGAGCCAAACTTCTGCAGTTTGTTATTCCGAACTAGACATCTACTGCAATTAATTGGCTTTTCTTTAGGCTGTACTGTTGATAAATATAATTTGTGAATGTACTAAGTACTGTTTCTGCAGATTCCAATTTCTTCACAGTGAGAGCAATTGAAGGGATCATCATTTATTCACCTAGGATAAATGCCACACCAAGAAGTCATCCTTTAGTTTTTCAAGAAAAAGAAATTCTTTAAAACACACGTGATTTACAAGTTACTTCCTTTCATAATACAGAGTCATACCTTCTTATATATATTTACACAGAAGCCACACAACAGAAAACACTGTTGTCGATTCCAAATGCCAATTATTCTCTTAACACCACAGTAAAAAAGAAAAACAAAAACCAAACAAAAAAACCCCACCGAAATTCTTTACTTCTAGACAAGCTCATGTAAGACCGTTCATTTGCACATGCAGAGGGGTTATGCACTGTCTAACTCTATCATGCCTATCAATCGCACGCATCAAGGACAGGGTTTTCAGAGTTTTCATTCTTACATGTAAAACTGCTAGTTCAATTGCTAGGACAATGCTTCAACAGAAAGCAGTCAGCAATGTGCGCATCTGGGATTTACTATATTTCATGACTCCCACTCAGCTTTAGTGAATGACAGTTTAATAGGTTGCAGTCACATGGTAAAACACTATGATGAGACAGCTAGAGAGCTATACAATGGATTGCTTCCTAACATGGAAAGGGTTTTTACAAACAGAAAATCCCAAAGTGAGTTATTTAACTCTGCAACAGTAGGCAGCTGTTGACAAACATTTCCAAACTATCGATATAGAGTCAGAACAAAGGCTTTAACTAAGACATTTGTAAGGTTCTCGCCCTTCATTCAAGTCCAAACAACATGCATTGAACATGTGTAAAACAAAACATATTTGTGTGTTCTGTGGCTTCTTGCTAGAATACTTCTACATGTACCCACTTCACGGTCCAGCAGTGTGACTGGAACAGAGATGGCTTTACTTATTTTAAATTAAATTTAAAATAATAGTTAGGAGGAGGGGAGAAAGAGTTCATTGAGCAGAAAACAGCATTTACCTACAAATAACTTTTTAAACATGCAAAGCTGTTCAAGAAGCTTAAATAACAGCAAAGAGATTCACTCAACTCTGTTGAATAAGGAAGAAAACCCAAAGACCATTTGAAGAGAGCACCTCTGCCATTTCCCGCTACAGTTATGCTATTTGCAATGAAGTGAAAAACTCTGCAGTACATAATAAGATGGGAGACAGAAAATGTGACTATGCTTTCAGAATGTCAATCAGAACGATTTTAGGCAGCATTTTTAAAATGAGAAATAGAGATTAAAAGTAGGCCAATGTAAAGATTACCAACGTCTTTGACTTCTCATCCTATATATGTGTTTTTCAGAATGAAATAATTTCTCTAGTTTCAAGAGTTTTATCATGACACCTCAAACAAAAATTACCATTGCTTTTCAGCAGAACAGATCTGAGAACTTTAAGTACTTGAATTCTTTCCTTTACAGAAACTATTCACCAAACTGAAACGTCACATTCCTAAACTGTTTGCTCCCAACAACACACAAGAAGTTACTTTATCTCTCTGCCCACCTGACATGCAGGGCCAGATGCCCAGAGCCAACAGGAACAAAAGGAACGCGGCATAGATTAAAAACACAAAACTGAGAAAGAGGGTAGCATGAGAAACAGGACACACCAGGAGCAGGGCTCAGTTCCAGAGAAGGAGCACCCACTCAGATCATCCCAAGACAAAAGCCAGTAAAACATTTAGACACAAGCTACCATTAAACTATGTGCTGTCAATGCCACTGCACACTTTGTTGTGTTGCACAGGACTCACAGGATCAGGGAGGCTGCCCTGCACATGAAGTGTTTCACACTGCAGGTTTTTTCCATTACTTTTCCATTAAGTGGAGGGAGTTCTGGAAACTAATAGGATCAAGTCAGGAGGACAGAAATCACCATGAGTACTACCCTTATAGCACGAGTCTTATGATGTCAACGAAACAGTATTTTCCAGGGAAGGTGTTTCAGACAGTTAGTCATTGGTGATAGTGCAGGATAACAGGCTAATTACAGCACTATTTCTGGACAGCAACTTTCCAGCTTCTTGTAGAACACTGTAATGAGACAGCTGGCATCATTTTTAAGGTACCCAAGGTGACAGAAGATAGCTGTTATGTGCACAACAAATATCACAGGGGCCTTGGAAAGCCCAGTTAAGAAAGGAACAGAGTAAATTTCTGTTCAGAGGATAAACGGCAACCTTATAACACTTTAAAGAGAGTTTCATGATTGGTAATCCATGTTCCCAGCATGAATCCCTGCCTTTGACAATCGTGCTTTTGAGAATTTCACAATGTAAGGGAGAAAAAATGGAGCAGTTGGAAAGAAATGAACACAATATGCTTTGCAACTCATTGCCAAGTCAGGTACTCATCCAACTGTAAAGTCAACTTGCTAAAAGTAATAAACAAGCAAAACTTCACAGATAAAAAAATTAATCATTGTATTTTAACATTTAGCAGTATGGAAAAGAGACCATTTTGACTTTCGTTCAGTTAAAGAATTCAGATGTTTGTGTAGGTTCTCCATTAACCTCAAGGACATAAACTATCATTCAAGATATGCACTGAAGTACCTCATTGAATCAGAAACCTAACCCCTGACCAAGTTGTTAAGATTCCAGTTTGAAGCCATTACTCCTCATCCTATCACTACATGCCCTTGTCAAAAGTCCCTCTCCAGCTTTCTTGTAGGCCCTTTTCAAATACTGGAAGGCTGCTATAAGGTCTCCCTGGAGCCTTCTCTTCTCCAGGCTGAACAACCCCAACTCTCTCAGCCTGTCCTCACAGGAGAGGTGCTCTAATCCTCTGATCATCTTGGTGGCCCTTCTCTGGACCTGCTCCAACAGGTCAATGTCCTTCTTATGTTGGGGGCTCCAGAGCTGGGCACAGTATTCCAGGTGGGGCCTCATGAGAGCGGAATAGAAGAGGGTAGATTTAGAATAGATACTAGGAAGAAATTTTTCACTCTGAGGGTGGTGAAATACTGGAACAGGTTGCCCAGGGAAGTTGTAGAGGCCCCATCCCTGGAAGTGTTCAAGGCCAGGTTGGATGAGGCTTTGAACAACCAGGTCTAGTGGGAGGTATCCTTGCCCATGGCAGGGGGTTGGAACTAGATGATCTTTAAGGTCCCTTCCAACCTAAACCATTCTATTATTCTATGATTCTATGATGCTATGATTTGTTTCTCTTCCCCAGAAGCTGCTCAGCTCCTCTTGCAACCCCCTTTCTCCAACTCCACACTGCTTTTTTACACTAGTTCTCTACCAAGTGCTTACTCACAGATTTGTATCAAGTTCATGACTGTACAGCATCCTGAAGGTAGAGTGTAAATTGAAGTAGGTGTGTACCAGTCAAACACCAACTCATTGTACAGCTATTACCACACAAAGATAAGTAGGCCAGCCAGCAAAGGATAAGAAAATGTCACATGGGGTTTGATATAAAGCTTCAATTTCAAGCACAAAAAGTCCATAAAACTGCTTGGTTGACATCTACAGAAATGTGAACCTGTTTACAGAAGGCTTTGACCTGACTCATGGAGAGCATTTATCCACCAATAAGCCTAGGTTTTTCCACTTCAGCTGCTCACGACTCAACTTGAAACTTCTTATCATAAGAAACAGGAGTTTCTCCCGTTCCCTCTGTGACACATTTCATTGGCAGCTCAGGGCAACAGTTAATGTCTCAGCTTTATAGCATAAACCACTCTCCCATTCAGTCTTGCCATGAAATCTTCAGATACAGGAGTCAAGACTCTTCCTCTCCTTCCCCCCACCAGCCCACTGTAAGATGACAGCAATTCTACTTTTTCCTCTACACACACACCTCCCTCCTGAATTTTAAGAGGTTCTTAAGAAACAAGAAGCATCCAAACTAAATAAAAAGTTTAGTCTTTGCTCTGCTGATGCTCTGCAGACTGTAGAATTTGGCTTTCATCAATCATTTTCAACTCATAGCAAAACACCTTATCTATATCTGGTTTTTCTACTTTTCATATTTAAGGAGCATGTTAGCAGCATGGCAAAAGGAGACTTTAATGAAAATACACCATAAAGATCTCTAAAATTAAGTGGTTACTTGGCTTTGGGGAGGACGGGCTTTATTAAGAATTCAGTATATTAAAAGAAGAAGAATGGGTTGTCTGTGCTGTTTTCATACACTGGTGGCACCCCAGGTAACAAAGGAAGCACGTTACAGAATAGCCCCCATCTGTCAGTGCCCTGAGTGCACTAATATGCCTTAAATAGCTGTGACAACCTCAGCTGAGGCTGCTCCCACCACCTTGGGCCCAGGAGGTCTATTAAAGCTCAGTCCTGGCCCCTCACTCTTTGCCTGGTCTATGGTAGAGGACTGCTGGTCTCCATGGTCGTATCTGGCCATGGGAGCCCCTTAATCTAGCCCCTGACCCATAGACCGGCTTCCTGGCTTGACCTCAGCCTAGCTTTATTGCTATGGACCTGCTGGGTGATCACTGGACTTAATCCTAACCCTGACCTATGGATTGACTTCCTGTCGTGACCTTCAATCTGCCTGATGGCCATGATACTGTTTCATGATCCGAACTGTTGGTAGGACCTGGTCACCATCTCCAGATCTGTCCTGATTGGCTGATGTGGGTACTGGAGGATGGGCCCTGGCCAGTGAGGCCCCTGTCTTGCTAGTCCAAGGATCACCCTTAGCTTCCAGCTCCCCAGCCCTTAGGGAGCAGCCCTGATCTTGACAGGGTCCGTGTGCACAACATGTGATGATCAGTAGATGCAAAGCCTGCTTTTAGAAGGGCAATCAAAAGTTTATTTTCTGCCAGAATAGTCTCTTTTGGGAGAGAAAAAGTCAGGGACTGACAGCTTTTGACTGCACATTTCCATTGTTTCTTCTGTTTTCTTCCTATGCCTAGAAAGAACATTGACAAGTTTAGCATTCCCCTGATTCATCACGTGTCTAATCTTTGTGCATATTAGACATGTTTGGCTTAATTTTTTGAAGACAGCAACCATCTGTAATACTAAGTAAAATGAAATTTAGAAGCTCATGACACTGAAAGTCACACTTGTTCATGTTGACTTCAATGCCCAGACCCTGGTTTAGTTAAAGACCACTTCCTACAGTGCAATAAAGGTAACTCGCTATAGGTTGTCTAGCCCATCGTTGGCTGACCCAGTCCTGGGATTAGATCCTTCTGCCCTGCACAAGGATTAAAACAAATTCTTTTACTAACCACTCCACTGGAAAAGAAAGTCAGCAGATAAGAATTGCCCAGAATTTAACTTAATTTGGAGAAGCTGAAGAAAAGTAACAGGTATGCAGCTGTTTTTAGATGAAGCTATGGTAGTAGCTGCATTTCACTTCTGTTGTTGTAAAAATGCACAAAAACTTAGGCAGAGACGTCTCACTCACCAGTGAAGAGGATAGCATCATGAGAATGGAAATAAGTAAACTCATATGCAAATAACAGTTTTCCCACTCTAAAGGAGAATTAGTGAACAATTTCTTCCAAAACACTGAAGGAAGAGTTACTTCTACACCACTTCAAGGATCATTTGTTATAACCAGAAATAAGATTTTCATAATATGTCAGACCACCAATCACTGTCTTTCTAGTACATCTGTCAAAAGACCTTGACTTGTACAAAATGTCAATATTGGAGTTTTATGTAAGGGACATAAAGCTGAAAACTAGTTTAACCCTAAAATAAGGAAAATATATTTGTAAATTTAGAGCAATAATGGATTCCTGAAAAATAAAACATCTATAATTTTTGGAAGTACTTTTCCAGTTACATTCAAGAAACAGACTGACTTGCAGTGCAATCATATGAAAGTAACTCAAACTTCTTGAATTGGTTTACCCTTTCCTAAGAGCAGATTATAATGCCTACTTGTTTATAGTGGTCCTTGTTAGACAACTTAAGACAGTGCTTTCCAACACTTTCCTGAAGGTTGGACAAATGCAATACATTGTTCACTACAACTTTAAAACAAAGGCCTTCCTTTTTTGGGGGAAAACACCAACCAACCAAACAAAAACTTCTACCCAGATGAAGTATGCAAACATAGATCTGTTCACAACATACTTTGAACTACACTGCAAGATAATGAACATTAATGTTCCAAAAAAGATACTGTATGCAGCCAATCTACATACCAAACTATTAATTTTAAGGTAAAGATACTTCATTTTTTTAAAGCAGTTATGTAGATTGTTTTGCAAATATCCTGCTTTTTAGAGCCATGACCTCTATTTCTTTTTACCCTCGGGTTATGAAGCTCATTACAGAAATAAAAAATGTTGTTTTGTACAATCTTTTCCTGCACTAATTTAAACTTTATTACACAATATGATGAAGTCACGGTCCTATTTTCCAAAAAGAGGCAGGAAAGACCTGACCACAGCAGAAAGAATTTTGGGACATAAGGGGGCCAGGGGCAACATAATTACCAATTACTTAAATACTGCAAGAAAAACAGGGGTAGTGAAGAGCATGTTGAGCGAAAGAAACAAGGCCTCTGTTTACCGATGAAGGAGACTCATCTTCTGTTTCTTGTGTAATCTGTCAGTAAGAAATGTTTGATTTGGGCAAGAACCAGCAGTAGAAGAAAAACTACCACTGCTGATTAGTGTCAAATCACCTTCTAGACCTAGAGTAAACTTAGAATGAGTCTTCTTGCACAAAAATATCTGAAATCAAAGGACCATATGTCTTTAAACATCAAAATACTGATGTTTTGTTCATCATATTGCCAAAGGAACTTAAAGTAATTAAACTGCAAGAAGCACATCTTTAGGACACACTTCTTAATCCAACTTATCCCTACTATAAACCCAGAGCTCTTGTTCAGGCTCTATTTTGATCCCTGTAAGTTTTCTGCCTCCTTATGTTTTGCTATCACTTAATTCTGTTTTTTCATACTGCTGCTGCTGCACTATGAGAAATATCCTTTGATATTCTTGGCTTGACTCCACCATTTTCTAGATTCTAAACAGAGACAAGTTTTGTCTGGTACTGTAAGGCAAATAGCCATGCTATGTAGCTAGTAAGTTAGCCAACATCTCTCCTCTCTCCTCAGTTGCCAAAAGACTTAAGCTACATCTTCCATATTGGGTTCTTCCTCAACCTGCATATTTTTGCACTTTAGATTGAATCAGAATCAATTCTATCATTTCTAAGAAGTGAGAAGATTCTTTCTTCCTGATTTAACAGGAAAAAGAAAACTATTCCTTTTTGAAAATCCTACTCGGTGCTTTCCAGCAAGATTTGAGGTCTGCTGGGATGGGCCTACAGTCACAGGGGTAAAAGGAATGCACCTTTCACAGTCACTGTGAAATCCAGACAAAATACAAGGCTTTGTACTGGTCATAATCTATGCAGTCAGAGCAGACCACTTAACTGTAAAACTCCTATCTCCCCAAAGATTTTATCTGTACTATGTACAATGAACCTTTCACAGACATATCTAGTGATTCTACTTGTTCCCTGGAAATAAGAACGATGAGCAGTCAGAAGATGCAGTTGCAGGGAAAATCACGCTGAGGTTGAGTGTTCTTGCTTCAGGCAACAGAATACTGATGCTGGAAAATGAAATGATGTGCCCATCTCTGACACAGCCCCCATGGGATGCGGGACATTCATCCAAGACAGAAATTTCAAAAGTGTTAATTCCAGGCACTCACAGGAGACCCTTCAGTCTGGCTTAAAAATGCTCAGCATACAAAGCTATAAATGAAGTTGTAGAGGGAGTCATGCTTTGAACATATTGTACAGTATATATGGGCTCTTTAACATTCAGTTTTTAAGCATCTCAGATCAGGTCCTCCAAGTTACTAAAGAGCTTACTTCAAGTTACCAATGAGCTTTGACTTTAATTTTTCTGTGTTTTGATTATTGCTTTTAAAGTTAGGACAATGCCCTTTGCACAGCCCATACAAGTATATGCGAGAATTAACATTTGTGGAACAGACACTATTCAAAGTACACAACAGAAATGTTCACAAAGATCCTGCCAGGAGGTGTGGCACAGTCTGTTGTAAATGGGGTCTATCATTATCCAGGCAATGGGAATAAGAGAACCTCAGGCCGCTATATGACAGCGTCCTGGGAGCCCTGAATTGCCTGGATTCACTTCAACATCTCCCTGTACACCCAAGACCCTCCTATCTGCTAATGGCCACTGGGAGACGTAGCTGTCTCCCCTCACCCCACCATGCTACCTCCTCACTCAGGCCCCATGGGAGTGTGAGGAGAGGAGATTGCAAAGTCTGTCAATACACTCAGATACCTTACAGGGTCACATCCCATAATTTGGCTGTTGAAAAACTTGCCTCAATGAGGGATTTTTATTTTTTTTTTGGTGACCTACTGGCATTTTCTGTGTGAAAGGTGTTTTACTGTGGACATTATGTATCAATGTATATGAAGAAAATATGTGATTCACTCAATATTACAGGATAAATACATGCAGTTTTCATTACTGCCTCAGAGCCAACAGTATTTAACCACTTTGGGATCATAGCAGTCTTGGGAGGGCTGATCCTCAATCTCGCCTCAGAACAAAAAAGAGGATGTGGTGATCTAATTAAAGACTGCATCGATGCACACAATCAAGGAACCAAACTAGAACTGTAGACAGGAATGGAAAAAGACTGTCTGAACAGTCCCCACAACTCTATTCCTACCCCAATGACTTCACTTACTGTAATGTTTCAAACAGTTTAACTGCCATACACTTTCACACAAAAAATCACAGGGGTTAGAAGAACCAAAAGTTAAAAGTAATAGATTATGCTGGATGTTTTCACTTTGTCATCACATAGGCTCAAGACCATGAGGCTTCTCTTACTGATAAATTCCTCCTTTAATCCATGAGGCTCAATTCGATTAAATATAAAGCAATGCATTTTCAAACAGTTTTAAATGCATGCTAGGCTGCCTTCTTAACTTTCCTTGTCAGTGCTTGCCCCAGACAGGGACTCTTGAAGGAGCAGGACCCTGTCATTTCTCCTTTTCAGAACTGGCATGCCATAAGACTAACCAGAGAGCCAGTCCTTGGTCTCAGGCCTGCGGCCAGAGTACATCACAGAAAGAGCTCAGTCACTGCAAATGTGCTCTGGGTGAATACCTTCCCAAGGGATGAAAGCCTGGCCCAGAAAAGATAACAGGGGGGAACTTTATAGAATCATAGGATCACCTAGGTTGGAAAACACCTTTAAGATCATCGAGTCCAACCATCAGCCTAACTAACACTGCCAAAACCACCACTAAACCATGGCCCTCAGCACCACATCTACACATCTTTTAAATACCTCCAGGGATGGTGATTCCACCACCTCCCTGGACAGCCTCTTCCAATGCTTGATAACCCTTTTGATGAAGGAATTTTTCCTAACATCCAATCTAAACCTCCCCTGGCGCAAGTTGAGGCCATTTCTTCTTGTCCTATCGCTTGTTACTTGGGAGAAGAGACCAACCCCCACCTCTCTACAACCTCCTTTCAGGTAGTTGTAGAGAGTGGTAAGGTCTCCCCTCAGGCTCCTTTTCTCCAGGCTGAACAACTCCAGTTCCCTCAGCTGCTCCTCATAAGACATGTTCTGAATGAAGTGAAGCTCCATATTCAGTCACCTCAGTCTCCCCTTCAATAAGGAATCCGTTTCCTTTTGACAGATGTCTCCAGCTTTGAGGACTCTTAGGTTGCTACCACAACCTGATCATCAGGTTAAAAGCCAAATGCACACCCCATCCAGGTGGAATCACAACAAAAAACTTTTCCCAGACAGTGAACAACTTTCCCTAGCCAATATTTTTGTGCACTTTTAGATAGAGTTAATATAAATTCTTTAGTACAGTTGCAAACGCAACAGAATAAAATTCTCAAATTAAAAAAAAATAAAATTATTGCATGTTTCTAAAGCACAAAGAACCCAGTGTCTTATGTTTCCATAGACTTTATGTGTATTAGTCTTGAAATTTTCCCTTCATGCAGGAGATTCCAGTCCCACAGTCTTACCACTGCTGTTTGAACGGAAGCCCCAGTCTTACTCAGCATGAGCCATTCGGTTGTGTCCAGAGGAATAAATCTAACAGAATAACACGCTCCTTGTAGAATCTAGTGACATTACTGTATGTAAACATCTGGATTTACTTTATATTTTCAATAAAACTACACATTTTCTTTCTGATTCATTAGACAGTAAAACAGAATTAACACAGCTCCAGAATTAAGTAGTTTTTGCTCTATTTTTAAAATTATTATTCTAATATGAAATATCCTCATCCTTCTTCCTTCTCTACCAACTACGTTGTTGTAGTTGTCATTTCTACAACGAATATATAGGCAAAAATCAAAGAATTTCAATTTTTTTTCATTATAAAGGAATATCAGATTGACAGGTTTTAAGCCTGAAGGTCTTTGTTTCTAAGCCACTGGAAAGGATCTGTTCATTAAGGTGTATTAGTCACATGCTTCAAGTCAGCAGTGGGGGGTCTGTAACATCTCCTCTTCCTGCCCCATAAGGAAATACGTTTTCACTGCAGGCTAATGTAAAGAAGAGAAAATCAGCTGTTGAGGGTTTAAGTCACCGTATACCATATAACTCAGGTTCTGACAGGGACTAGCCAGGTAACAATATGCAAGGAAGAAACTATAGAACTACAGAATTAATTGTGGACCAGTTTTGGAAGCAAACTATAAATGGTGTTACAGTCTACTCTTCACCCTTTCTGCTGTACCGGGTGAAATATTAGGTTTATATTTGAGCTACCTGTCCATCTGCAAGGAAACCAAGAACAGCAGCCTAGAAACCAGCCTAGAATCAATCCTACTTGCACATTACTTGCAAAGACAGCTGTTTTGTGAAATTCTGTACCTACAGGTACTCTGCTGTCCAGAAATCTCCACAGGGCCCAAGAGCTGTGTTTCTGGACAATGTTTGCAGAGCACTCAAGCACACTGTTCCCTACGTCTTGGGTAACACGAGCCTTTTAATTTGATCAAGTTAGTTCTCTTACAGATGGAGACATTTATAATTTGTTATTGTTATTGTTAAAACAACTGAGGTTTTGAAGGCAGGAAAAACCCTTACGGAATGAGGTTTCTGAAACATGACCAAGCCAAAGCCACCAAAAATAAGTCTGGCCTGTCTGCAAAACAAAACTCTTAGTCTGTCTCAGTCCATTCCCTGTGTCGCTGCTATGCTTCTGGCAATACAAACTCACCTTGCCACTTAATCACAAGAGGAAAAGCAACCTAGCCAGCTCCACATCAGTAGTTGAACCCCAGTTTCTAATATCATTCACGCCACAAACTGGAAAACAGCAGAAGAATAAGGTTTTTTTCTCATTGTATTCCTCTTCAAAGCAAATATACATGGAAGGCAGGGTTTAGAAACAGAATATAAACAGCACAGACTGCACAAACATGCAGTGACTTCAGCGACTGTACTCCAGGTTTACATCAGCAGAAGTGGAGGACGTCATGTGACCAATTGACGCTCTCCAGAGGTCCTCAGGGGACCAGAATGCAAGAGAGTTACTGAGATGGCCATTCAAAACTTAGTGAAGGTTCAGACTGTTGTAGTTTCCTTCAAATAGTTAACAGCAACCTTTCTTGCAAAACTCCTCTTTCCTCAGTAACTACTGGCTATAATCTCATCAATAACTAATTGAACTGCATAACATAAAAATAATTATGTTGGGGGACCTCAGAGTGGCACCTGAAAGACACTCTGAACACAAAACTCTGTTCCCTTTTTCCCTTATGTCAAAACCACACAAAACAACAATTATAGGGAATCCATGATTAAGAGAAAAGGAAGAGATCTTAAGTTTTTCTGTGAAGGATCCCACACAGGATATTTACTCGGCCAGTTGATGACTATGGAGAGAGAATTCCAGACGTGTGGGTCTCAGCTAGGAAAGCCTTCCACACCCACACATATCCACTTTGCGCTACTCTTAAGCAAGCTTCAGGATGAAAAAATAAGAATTATATGGGTGAAATATTTGACATGAACATACACTCCTTGGCTTACGCAGGCCTCTTGATGGATTGTCTTGAGAGTAAATGTGTACCATACAATTTTCCTTGAATAGAAGGAAATGCCAGACATTTACACAGTGATCAAGTTACCACTGAATTTTGCTGCCTCTACTAAAGAGAGCTGTATATTTGATCCTCCTAGAAGAGGTTTGGTTGTCAAAGAGATCACAGGTTTTGAGCTTAAGTAGATTGTATGCTATTAACCATTAAGGACTCAACATTTATCTAGCAGATCTTATGAGATATACTGCTCTTATTTCTTATCCCAAACCTTGGGAACTACTGAAGTACTGTCACTTATGAAGAATTCTTGATGGCCATTTCAAACTAGTATACCAGAGTTGGCTATGACTCTCTCATGCCCTGCACGGATACCAAATCTTTGTATCAGGTTTCCTCCATTTTCTTCAAGTTAGCAACTTTGTTTGAACCTAAAAAATTAACCAGGCCATAACTAAAAGCACTAAATCATTATAATGTCTATACTAATACAAGAAAAATAAATATTGTCGTGCTACTCACAGCTGATAAAATCTATTTGCGTTCAAAGTATTAAGAGACCATGTGAGGCATACAGTTGCGCAAAGAGACACAACTGCAACAGTTTTTACTCTGTATTGAGCTTAAGCATCTTGTGAACCTAGCGGCCTTTCAGTTGAAAACACTCTGTTTATTCTTTTTGGTGTGAGAAGCCAACATTCATCGCAATTCTCAAGTCATATGACCTTCAGGAGAATAAAGAGCTGATATTTGCACTTCATCATAAGTCAGGAAGGATGACTCCACTTCCTGATTGCTAAATTTACCGTAAATCCCAAAAAACGACTGTGAAAAAAGAAGTTCCAGCAGCCCAGGTCTTCCCGAAAGTTTATCACAATGGAAAAACAAAGTAATTTACCCTTATTCCATGCCTACACCTCAAAGGAAAATAATATTCTACCTACTGATCATAGAGCTCTACAAACTGCTCCAGCCACTCTATTGTTCTGGTCTGGATTGCTTTCCTTGCTGGCTTTTAGTCTTGGAGAAAATTCATCACTGAAAAAACAGAAAAATCTCTTTCACAGATTGTCAGAGAACATATATGCTTAGGCAGTAAGTTTAGACCCATGATTATAATTAAAAAAGGAAAAAAAAAACCCCTTCTCAGATGCCAAGCTCAGGAACGACTACTCTGTTGCACCTGGTCCCCTGGTTAGTCACCTTATACAATTATCCTTTCATTACTATTGCAAGTTATGGAGCTCTTAGGTACGTACCATGCATCCGCAGGCACTAAGTAGCTGAGTATCTCACAGACTTGATAGGATGGATAGCATTCCTAACTATTTTTAACTAAAAAACCCCCAACTATTGAATATACCAACAAGAAAAAAAATATCACTTCCTCTGTTAGAAAATAATCAATTTAAAATACATGCTTTGCTTTTTCAGCTTAAGTACTCCAATACTTGAAGGTCAGTGTCTTTGGGAATTCCTGTTCCTAGCCACTGGGGGACAGAAAGTAAAGCATGCACGTTTAGTGTTTGCATGTTTAATCCACCATAAGATTTCTACAATTATATGCATCTTGTAATAACCACATATCAATCCAGATGCTGTCCCTAGTTACAAGGTTGAAGCTTCTTGAAGCTTAGTTGAAGCCACTCATCAATTCTGACTAAATAGACAGCTAATTACAGCCATATGTTATGAGTGATGGATCTGTAAAAGAAAATTTTTGTGAAAAAAAAAATAGTGGAGAAATAAATGCTCCACTTCACTGAGAAAGCAAGCATTCACTTTAACTGCAAGTTGTCGATTGAGTATTTTAGTTCTAAACATTAATGGCATGTGTAGATAGCGATCATAACCAAAGAAATTGACCTGCTAGGATCTCTAAATGCTTTTTTTTTTTTTTTTAATACTGAAACTACAAATCAAAATTTGCAGCTTGTTTTGGAAAAGCCCCGTTATTTCTTACTGAATGTTGATCTTTGTGACAGTTACCTCACTGTCTCGGGAGAGGCAGGAGGATACAGCCGTATTGCATTTTGAAATTTACTGTTACAGAAACCAAGCTTGTCAAGGTGGTAGCATCAGTCACCTAGATTTTAACCCCTGCCTGTCTGTTTCCTTCCTAAAGAATGTAGTTAGGCAACAACACAAGGACTTCCTGTGTTTTAAAATTAGTATTTTGCACAGTCTGATGGAAATGTAATGATGGGTCTTTGCTTCTGGTAATCGTGGGTTACACTGTCACAGCAGTTTTGCAAGGGATGAAGGCGGTGGGGGGTAAATGGGGAGGATGTGGCCACCCCATTAAAAAACAAAGCGGTGGGAAGCTGTCCGCTTGACTGAGGATGCTTCCCAGAAGCAGCAACAAGCTGCTGAGATTCACCATAGAGCCCAGTTTATTTCCCTCATGGAATTGGCAGGTATGCAGTGCTGTCCCCACCCTCTCCCCAACCAATTTTCCTCCCGTGGTAGAGTAAGAACTTGCTGATGAAGAATAGACATAAAAAGAAATTCCAGATTTTGAATGTAGGTGTAATGCCCTACTACAAACACAAAGGTGTGACTGCATCCCTGATGATTAACACGGCTAGACTCCCTGATCTCTAGATAATCATCAGAGTGAAGCATGAACCTCAAAAAGGTGACTCAGTCCCTCTCAGCCATATCTTGGAACTGCCCATCTCCTTCCACAATCTGAGGAGAAGGGCAGAACAATTTTCATCTGAAGACAGGCCTCTCGGTTAGGAGGAGGGAAGCTGATCTACCCCATTGACACCACAACCAGGCACTGGCTAGATTCTCTTCTCAATTGTTTTGCCAGTGATACATGAGATATTTTGGCACAGATGCCTCCTGGAATAGTGATGTTTCAAATAAACACCTCGATAATGCTAAAGTTTTCTGACAAGAATATTTGAAGGATCCTGAGAGAGCTAAGGACCCAACTTTCAGTGGATCCTCTTATTCTTTTAGCAAGGTATTTCTTTGCCCAGGTGTTTCCTGCCACTGGAATAAAGGAAAGAAGCTAAAACGTACAAGGCAACCTAAAATCTATTATCATTTGACATTACCTGCATCAGCGTGATGCTACCTTGTCAAGGAATAACCTCTCAGGCTTGCAGTATCAAAGATCCTTTGTTGGCAGCATACATAAAAGGCAGATTTCACAACTCTAAAATGGCACATCTGATTTTAGCTGCAAATAAAAGTACAACATAATTCTTCAACAATCCAGCTGATGATTATTAATATAAGCTACTTTTCAGATTTCTAAAGAAAATGAACCTATTATCCTGCCCCAGTAGATTTGTACTGTCCTCCATCTAAAAAGAAGGCATTTCTACATACTTTTTTTTATCTTGCTGAGACAAGCAACATACAGTGTAATCCTTATAACTCTACAATTGTGTTTATAATTACTGCCATATATTTGCCACTTCTTGCATTGTTATTGAGTATTTCAATGAATGCTGTCTTTAGTCAGCATCTAGGGCAGAAAGTGAAAAATCACCCTGCTTCATTGATGAGAATTTTCCTACAGACATTATCTATCTATCTATCTATCTATCTGTCTGTCTATCTGTCTATCTCCTTCAGCTGACAGGGTCCCCACCTCTAGAAAGATGGCCCAAAGCATTGTGAATATGCAGGTGTTTCTCTTGAACCCCTTGCCAAGCAGTTTGGCAGCTATGAAATAAATGGTCAGTGTGTTGGCATTTTTAGAAATGGTATTGGGCAGACAGATGAGCAACTTAACTTCATTCACTGACATTGCTTCAGCCCAAATTTTTTATATAATTTCACAGAATAAGAGATAAGCACTCTGGCAGGCTTCACTGATTGTTCTGAAGAACAGTTTTTCTCCATACTATCACAAGTGATACATGAACCGATGGTTACTCTTGTGATGATCACAGTTCAATCACAGTTCAGAGGTTTCCATGGCTTCACTGCAAGAGCGGGAGACATTATCAAGTGAAGACAGCTGACAGACCCCTGAAACTTGCCAGCTTGCTCAAAATCTCCAAAAGCTTTAAACAGCATTTATATTGTCAGCACCAACCAATAAAGCAAAATCAAACATAAAGCCTTCATATTCCTTTTCAAAAGGTTTGTTTTCATACGTTCATAAAATCCACCAGCTAGAGCACAAATGATCTTTTTTCGAGCACTTTTCACTACTGGCAGGATGTCATCATGGAGGTGAATTGCAAAATAAAATGTAACTAATTAACTTTGACAGCGCATTTATTCGATGAAGTATCATCTTGCAAAGCACAGAGTCAGTTACAGACACCTGCTGCCAGACCGAATAAAAGCAAATCACTGTTAATCTGCTTAAATGCAAGGCTCCTCTAGCTCCCAGACTTCTTCCAACGCAGGCTCGTGGGATCCCAGTGGTGGTATTCCTGTGCATAGAATATGCAGGCAGCAAATCCTTGCTTCCTTCCCAGGTAAAACAGCAAATTGGTGTATTGATTAATAACAGCTGTTCTTACTTAGACTGCGGAAGTGTAAACAGGATGGATTAATAGCAATCTGCAAAAGATTAAAAATGAGCACCACATTTAAACATCTATTCAATTAATTGATATTCACAAAGCATGTTCAGTAACTAGCAAATCTCAGATTATTTACCTTTGATAAAGCGGTGTCAAGGGGAGAGTCCTGTGCTGGGGCCTCTCGCGGATGTCTGGCTCCCCAGGCTGAGGGCCAGCACAGCCATGGGCTGTCAATTACTAATGAATGCATTACATTTCACACTGCACATGGAAAAATTAGCATTTTCACTTATTCTGAGATGTGAAATAAATAAACGACTCTTGGAGGGTGCCACCTGGCAACAAGTGATCTGCCGAACTAGAACCAGGTGCTGAAAAGGGTGCAGGCAGCCTAATCTCCTCACAAGCCAAAGAAGAAACCCAAAATGCTGCTGCACAAACTGCAGCCGGCTGTGTGACCAGCTGAAGCTCCCTGTATGCAGTATGGCCTCGGGCTGAAATAAAACCGGCAATAAAGTATGCAGTTGCACTCATCCATCTACCCTGAATTTAGCTGCTTCAGTCACTTTGCCGTGTACCTGAGATTGCACTACACATATCTGCATTAAACCTGAGATGGGGTATTGCATATTCTCCCCCAAATCCTGTACATGTTTGGTCTGGAAGCATGAGAGGCTCGCCCTGAGAAATGGCAGGTGACCGAACCAATGGACCCTTTCGTACAGTACAAAATGGTTACAGACCTCACTTGGACCAAGTTTCCACTAACTCATCAGTTTTGGGGGCCACTTTTCTGACCATGAAGAAGGACCTCCATTTTCAGAAACTAGAGAAGACCCCACCTCTTGGGAGCACCTCTCCGTCCTATCCACTGCACTCCACTACCTTTAAACAAAAAGTATTGCCTGCTTTACTGCAAAAGTGGCCGAAAAGCGCAGTGCTTTCTGACACTTTGCCAGCAACAACTAGATAGAAGAAAAATTTGGAACAGCTTCAGCACTTGAAGGACAACTCCAGGTCAAATGTCCTAATGGCAGTTTTAACAGGCCATGATGGTGTTTTCCTGGTTGAATGAACAATGCCATGGACTAGAAGGACCACACCTCTTGTGTTCACCCATATCCTGGAAAGATTACCATCTTTGGTCCAGACAGCCACAAGAGGTCTAGCCGCCAGTCATAGCTGGGGTTGCAGCCAAAATTGGAAGATTGCTACCAAGTGAAGTGGGAGAACAACCACCACAGGATTTCCCATATGCTACATTAGCAAACTTAGAAATGTATTTATCCTTCAGCAAAAGAGGTTTGTCCTAGACATGAGACAAATTTAATCATGAAAAGAGAAGTTCATTTTAAAATACTTTGTACCTGGTTATGCTGTAAAAACACTGACATAATCAAGGTAACTGCTGATCACATCAGAATCAAACCTTAACTTAATGTTAACAAAGCAAAAGCATCCCTCAGGAGAAAACATGTAAACATCTTCATCTGTATTTTATCATTTAACAATTGAACAGAAACCACATTTAATCTGTGCTATTGCTTAAATACCAGAAATACCAGAAGGAATTCAATTAAATACATGGGTAATAATAAATATAATGTATTCTGGGGGTTTTCTGTTTACTCCTGCATTCCAGAGATGTCCAGATGTGCTTGAAGGATAATGAAATGTTAGGAAGAAGTATCAAGATTTCTTCAATCAATTGTGATAGGACTAGAAGTGTCAGACCTATTGAAAAATATACAAAAAAGTTTAGGTTTCACATGGAGCATTAATAAAGACTCTTTCATGAAATCTGGCATCCCTGAATGACCTAACTATTTCTGCATCCACATCTGGAAGAAGTGGGAATCTCGTTAGATGGAGTGGTTTGGTACATGTTAGTAAACACTTCCGTACTCAAAAACAAGAGTTTACAGTCAATTAATGGAAAACTGGTTATCAGCTTCAATTGTTCCGCTCTTGAAAAGGAAATCTTAAATAAATGTTAGTTTTTTACAAAAAGACTGCTTGATAGAATGACAAAATAAAGATCCATTTCTGAGGAAAGATTTGGTTAGGGTGGTAAGGGGAGCTGTAAGAAGCAAAAACTCAGAAAATATATCTTAAGTCTGTCTCTTCAGAGCACTTGTACACCTGTATCTCATATGACCTAATATGTTCTGCACATAAACAGTTCAGGATCAATCATTTTAAAAGTGTAATATTTGATCAGTCCTCAAAAGGCAAGTTCTGCAATCAAGCAGCAAGTCTGTCTGAGGATTACCTATACACACAAATACCAAAGCTTCATAATTAGGGATTTTCCTCACAATAGCTAAACTAGTCTGCACTGAACCATATCATCAGCCAGAATCCAAAAGCAGATTCTGGACATCTGACCGCTATAAGCAAGCAATCAGCCCCAAATTTAATGTTGCACATGTTGCTTGTCATCAACCTAGAAGCTCAGCACAAAAGCTACCGGGGGATTTTTCTGTCATATTAGAGTTATCAAACATAGCAAGGGACTGCTGTTTCATAGCGCAGAACACCCCATCTACCCAGTTTATTCCTTATTTTGATGGCCAGGAGAAATGCTCAAAGCCTAGCAAATCTATGCAAAATAGCACCAGAAGAAACACTTGTTCTGCTCATCCTGCCTCCCACTGATGCCACAGAACCCACCAGCAGTGGGACACTAACACATTAATTCTTTCCTCCACTCGTGCTAATTTACACACACAGAAGTGACTGTAGCATGGTAACTATAAAGTGAGTAATTAAAATGTCACATGCATTACAAAAATGCATGATAAAATAAGAAAAAAAGTTATTTTTCTATGCTAAAACTTAAAAGGTGAGTACAAAAACTAAGATACCCCCCAGTGGAAACAAGCAGCAATTGCTGGCTTGTTGGTGACAGGTCTTAATTTGTCACGGAGACTTACTAGCAGCACAATAATGTGATCGTTCTCACGCTACAAAAGCAATTATTTTTGCAAAAACAAATCACTTTACATTCTGGAGCTATATAAATAATTAAGATTCAATGAAATTTGTCAAAATATATAAGCACAGCACTCTGCAACATTAAAGACTGTGCTTTATTCACACAGTTTCAGCTCAGTGCAGTTAACAGAACCTCGTCACTTTAGCCAAAGGACACGTGAACCCCCAGGAGCTCTACCCAGAGCTGGAAGCTCCCACAGCAGGAACCTGGGGCTGACAAATTGCCTCATGGTATTGGTAACATCTTCCACTACCAAACCCCTGAGTTAAAAGAAAGTGTTTGGGCAGTTGGCATGCTGTGAATCAAAGAATACTTAAACTTAACAGGGAGATTAATCTTTAGGCAAATAGCACGGATCCTAACTTTGTATTCCCAGGGCTTCATGTCAGCCAAACAATGTTCATGGGCCTTTTTCCTACATGCCTTTTATCTGCACTAATAGCTCTTAGGGATCCATTGCACCTTTATAAAAACCTAACCTAAATTTTCCAATGGCTTTTGCATAAGTTAATGAGTAGACATAAAGTATCTGATAAAAATGAAAAAAAAAAAAGACACTATCTTTTTTTTCCATTTTATGGACCAATAAAAATTTCAGGTTCAAGGCACAGTTGTTACAGGTCATATTTAGCATGAACAAGTGTTTCCTAAGCACATGAGGCAGTCTGCCACTCTGCTGTTTGCTAGTCCATCCATTTGTCCTTGCCTGACACTTTTTAAGCCATCTGATCACCTTCAAACAATTTTTGCCAGAGGAGAAAAAAATCTCACAAAATCTTCTGAGTTCTCCAAAGATCAGCAGTTAGGCATCTGGGGATCATAAAGCATCTGATAAACCCAATTTTATTATCTGGGCATTCAAAAATGACAAATAGCTTCCTACTTGCAAGAAAACAAAATTTTATTGAGAAAACACAAACTTGGAAAAAACTGAAAAAATAACAGCAGATGAGACTGACATCCTTCCGAGTACATTGGTAAAAGTCCTGACATAGTCTGCCTCTGTCCACAGTGAGTAGCTACAAAGGTATTCCCCCTTCTGGTGGGAGACATGGTTTAGTGGTGGTTTTGGCAGTGTTAGGTTTATGGTTGGACTCGATGATCTTAAAGGTCTCTTCTAACCTAGCTGATTCTGTGGTTCTATCACCATGCTGAGAGAGATCAGACTGAGCGGATCTCAGGTGAAGGGGAGGTAAATCTGTTGCCTTTGATGCATATTTGGGTTTGAGGATTCCACCATCTACTCTGTCTGGGAAGAGAAGCCTCTGTATGATTCAGGCACTAAACAGTGGTGCCTGGGACATGTGCTACCTGTACTGATCAACAGCCGTCCTTGCTAGCTGCAGTCACTGCTGGCTGTTCCTTACAGCAACCGCTGCAGTGCTGTACAGCTCGTTCATCAAGAGATTGAGGACAGATACCATCCTCACAGAATCTGTATTTCAAAACAGGTAACCTTTTACATGGAGTCTTTTCCTGTCCTTCAACAAACAAGGAAAAAAACCCATTCACACGACCAACAAAACTCTACCATTTTAAACTGCAGACTACAGCAAGCACCACACCTTCCTTCAGCAAATTTGCATGTATTCTTCTCAGCAGGGCTGATCTTAAACAGCGAAGTCCCAAGCCATTACCCACCACCAAAGCAGGCCTGACCCACTGCACATGCTTTCACATGTTCTTGGACAGATGCCTACAAACAATTGTCTTCCCCTACATCCCTGTAAGATGCTGCTGCTCCCCTGCCCTGTCAGCCTTTCAAAGCTTCGTGTCTTAAGCCTCATCACCTACTCAGGTTCAGCTCGCAGACCCTGAGTGGCAACTCCATTACATCCAGTAAAGGACAGAGCCTTTGGGGAAAATCAAAGATTTACCCTGGTGTCATGCCATAAGTTCACAGCCCATCAGACCAATACCTCCTACAGCAGAAGCAAGGAAGCATAGCCCAGGCTTCTTTCAACACTGAGCTCCACCCGCACAGGCAGAAGATGAGGTTAGCCCTCTGCTGTCATTGCCACTGACCTAACAAGTCCTGCTCCAAGTGTGAGGCTCACTTTGACTACCTGCCTGCTCCCCCCACACCATTTCCAGCAGATCCCAGTTCCCCTGCACCCAGAGCAGAGTGCTTGCTCTCTCTGCAGCTCTGTGGTGTCGCAGGGTGGGATGCATCTGGCCAGCTTGAGCCAGCTGCCAAGCTGCAAAAGAGGGCCACTCCCAGCCCCTTTCCATAACAAGGGTTTCCCAAAACACACCAGGCCCACTCCGACACACGTGGTTTCTCTATTACCTCCTTTCGGCCACTTTTCCCACCAATCCATAGCATGGCTGCTGGATGGAAGATGGAGAAAAGTCTGTACTTCACTTTCACAGCTGAAAGCACTGTCCAGTCTGCTAAGAGATGCTGAGATGTCAGAAAGAGCAGTGCGTGACCAAAACAGGATAACAGGTCTCCCTGTCTTTCTTCCTCCCTCATACATGGGGGACTCGAGCAACTTGAACCACCCTCTTCTAGACTAGGTCTTGGTAGCTCAAACTTGTTAATTCTGGTTGGAGGAGTCCTGATTCACAGAGTTTATGTCATATTGTAGTACTTTAAACAGCGACTGTGATGTGTTTTGGATGTGAGGGAGACAGAGTACCACTATGGGATTTTATACATCTCATCAGTCTTTGTTCAAGACTGCCCCAGGTCTAATGCAGTTCTTCTTAAAGTATTTATGTATTGCTGGAAGGCTCTCTTCTAGAAAGGAAAGGAAAATTCGGTGATCAGCTGCTGAATGCATTGGTGAGTCTGGACCTTGTCTACACCAAATTCCTTGTGGTTCATCACCAACTGAGACAACACGCTTGTTAGACAGTTTTAGTAAGGAATCCATTCAGCACACAATTTTTACTTTCAGTAGTAACTGAGTAGATCAGTTCTGTTTTATTTCATTGGATATGACACATCTTTCTTGCAATTTAAGATAAAAATACATTAATCTGAATTCCCATAGGCAGAAAAGACCATGCTATAGTGCTCTTTTTCTAGGCTTATCTTAGCACAATGTGGTTCAGCTAATGGAGTGTCATTCTACCCGCATGCAAGAAAAAATTCTTTTACTATATCTACATACAAATACACCTGGTTTAGACCATAAGTATAAATCTGGAGTCTGAGGGGATTAACAAACTGATTGCACTGCACCCAAAAATTAAGCAAACAATTGAAAAGTTTGATAACCTAACTCAAAACATTTAGTTTTCCATTCCACAAGAATGTGAATCCTGTTAATGAAATCTCCAGAAGGGAAAGCGGGGGAATTTTGAGAGAATCCCACCTAAGACATTTCATGTCCACATGCAAATGACAGCCAGTACTGTGCCTAGTCTCTTCTATCCCTTCATAATACTGTTTTGAAACTAGAGAAAAAAACTACTGCAAAAATTTTGGAAGAAGGAAAAATGCCAATAGGTATATTATTCAGCAACTTTTGTGAAATAGAAGAAGATTTCTATAGTCTTTTAACAGGCTTACAGGTGCTTTCATACCACATTTCAGTATAAGTGCAAGAAAGTACTTGAAATTTTTTAAATTTCAAACTCATCTTTATATGTGGGAAAGCTTTTGACGAAAATAACAAAATCTATCACTGAGTGATCTTCTGCTGAAATTTATCGGCTACTAAGCCATTCCAATATTAAAGGGTCATGCAAATTGAATTCTCTTTCATCTTTCCATCACTACTTCCTTTTTCAGAGGACCTGACCATCCTGCCTTTTTGGGCAGTATATTTTTTTATTTTTTGTCAATCCACCAACTGTCTTTGTTTGGATAGGCCAATATTGACTTTGTCTCTCTAACCAGGGAATGAAAATTGAACAGACTTCCTTCAATTCGGTGGCCTTCTATGACAGGGTTACGGCATTGGTGGGTAAGGGGAGAGTAACAGACGTCATCTACCTGGACTTGTGCAAAGCATTTGACACTGTCCCGCATGACATCCTGGTCTCTAAATTGGAGAGACATGGATTTGATGGATGGACCACTCAGTGGATAAGGAACTGGCTGGATGGTCACACTCAAAGAGTTGCAGTCAATGGCTCAATGTCCAAGGGGAAACCAGTGACAAGTGGTGTTCCTCAGGGGTCTGTACCGGGACCAGTACTATTTAACATCTTTGTTGGCGACATGGACAGTGGGATTGAGTGCACCCTCAGTAAGTTTGCCAATGACACCAAGCTTTGTGGAGCGGTCAACATGCTGGAGGGAAGCGATGCCATCCAGAGGGACCTGGATAAGCTTGAGAAGTGGGCCCACATGAACCTCATGAGGTCCAACAAGGTCACGTGCAAGGTCCTGCACCTGGGTCAGGGCAATCCCATGCACAAATACAGGCTGGGCAGAGAATGGATCAAGAGCAGCCCTGAGGAGGAGGACTTGGGGGTGCTGGTGGATGAGAAGCTCAACATGAGCCAGCAATGTGTGCTCGCTGCCCAGAAGGCCAACCTGGGCTGCATCAAAAGAAGCACGGCCAACAGGTCGAGGGAGGTGATTCTGCCCCTCTACTCTGCTCTTGCGAGACCACCTGGAATACTGTGTCCAGCTCTGGAGCCTCCAACATAAGAAGGACATGGACCTGTTGGAGCGAGTCGAGAGGAGATGATCAGAGGTCTGGACCACCTCTGCTATGAAGACCGGCTGAGAGAGTTGGGGTTGTTCAGCCTGGAGAAGAGAAGGCTCCGGGGAGACCTTATAGCAGCCTCCCAGTACTTAAAGGGGCCTACAAGAAAGCTGGAGAGGGACTTTTGACAAGGGCATGTACTGATAGGACCAGGGGTAATGGTTTAAACTGAAAGAGGGTAGATTTAGATTAGATGTCAGGAAGAACTTTTTCACGCTGAGGGTGGTGAGGCACTGGAACAGGTTGCCCAGAGAAGTTGTGGATGCCCCATCCCTGGAAGTGTTCAAGGCCAGGTTGGATGGGGCTTTGAGCAACTAGGTCTAGTGAGAGGTGTCTTTGCCCATGGCAAGGGGGTTGGAACTAGATGATCATTAAGGTCCCTTCCAACCTAAACCATTCTATGATTCTATGAATTATCCAGCATCTATCCTTCCCTTATTAGAAGAGATGAACATCTTGCAGGGACAGAGAGAGATGATCAAGGGCCAATCCTTTTTTCAGGGATAAGCATTTTGGAAAGTCATGTACGATACTAATTAGGTTGTGAGAGCACCTTACATTCTTCTATCAATTATATAGGCTGCTTTTTTTTTAAAGAATCCAAAATATCCAGGCCTTGGAGAAAATATTTTCAACTTTAAGATGAAACCGGCTCTTATTTTCTTCTTTTAGTTATTTGTAAAAGAAGACAATGATACAACTTTATCTATAAAAGAACAATAAATGCCTGAGACCTTGGATAAGGACATTATCCACACACAAATAACAGACTATACTTGGCTTTAAAGTTCTGATTGTTCTCTAAGTACTTATAACTAACTAGGTAGATTAGACTCCCTGTCTGTGAACCAATTTTTTTTCTTTTTTGCTTTATTTAGGTTCAGCAGAAAAGCTTGAATAAATCACAAGATGCAAAAGGGTCAGTTGCAGGTCTGGCATACATGTCTCCCTGCCTAACCTGCACAAGCCATTCATTTCCCTCTGGTTTGCCCATATGTAAAGTAGGGCATTTCTTGCCCTTGGTAATTCTGGTGTTGCAGCATAGATCACCAGACCAACTCAGATTTCTAAAGCACTTTGGGTCCGGCAGGTAGCAAGGGCAATGAAAGTGTTGAAATGTGGGTTTGCATAGTTTCATAAATTGGCTGCCCTGGCATCTAAACATTTCCTTGTATTCTTTTGAATAACATCCTTATCATAAAAGTACAGAACGCTTATTCCAAAAAGCAAATGCTTCTTAAAAGCTCCCAGTGGATAAAAAGAAGTTAGGAAGAAAATCTCATTTCTCTAAAATAAGCAAATTTTATCAAATATTATAGTTAGATGGCCAGACAGTAGCAGTGTCTTAAGATGTGAAAGTGCAGTACTGTACATTTTAAAGATAAAACTTACTACTGCTTTTAAGTTCTAGAGTACTATGGGAATACTGGCTTTGGGCATGCATATACTATACCATTTTCAGTCATGCAAGCATTAATAAATAATGCCTGTGCCTTTGCATATTACTATCTTTTCACAAACACATTAGATTTCTCATTAGTCTACTATAGGTGCTGTACAGAGGCTATTTTTATGATTGCTGCAGTAACACAGAAGCCATATTTGGCAAGACAGATATTTAGGGTAGACTGACCACCTTCTAAAGAAAACTGGAGAGGATGAATTATTGCAAGCTCATAAATGCATATTTCTGAAACATTTAAACATATTCTCAGCAATTAATCTGAATGCTGAGCTCAACATCATAAAAGGATATAGAATATGAGAGTTTGGAATACAAATTCAGCACCAACTCCTAGAAGTTTTAGTTAAATGGTGTTCAACTACACCAATTATCTCTGCAGGCAGCTAAAGTCTAATATTGATTGCTAGTTTATTGATACACAAAGCCATAAAGATTGACCTTTGTAACCTTACATGGTAAGGTTGTGTGCTTATTACATTTCATATATAGCACAACAAGTAATATTACATGTAGATGTTTTAATGAAAAGCAAACAGGCTGCAGAAAGTCCTAATACGTCATAATGCTTGGAGCAAAGGTGCCAAATGTACATAAACATTAATTGTGAATTCCAGGCAAATCTAAGCTTATTAAGAACATAAATGCATTTTAATTTATTAACTAGCAATAAGTTTTGGAAAATATTTTATATTATTACTTGCATTTCTTTCAAGACATTTGAATGCATATGTTACAAGCATTAAATAAACTGAAATTTAGAAAATACGGGGGGGGGTAAACCCTACACACAACACAAAAAAAAACCCTTAATTTCTCCCACGTTGAGGAAAAGCAACATTTGTATATGTTTGCTTTGATGATGAGTAAGCTTCTCTCTCTCTGATCGTGAAACAATGCTGGAGCCTCAGGCCTGATGTGAGGACAACGCAACCCCCTTTGAAGCACACAAGGTTCACAAGCACTCAAGTCCCTCAGGATGGCAGGTGCCACACTCCAAGCACTTGACAGAGAGAAATCTTTAACTGGGGCCGAGCCTGGACCAGTTATCCTTCTGCAATGCCGCATTCACATTTATGCAACTCCAACACTGAGGAAGGAGCTGTTTGGATTAATCTGCTAAGAAACAGCACAGCATCACCTCAGTGAGTGGAGCTGCAGTTGGTCATTGCTACATCTACCCGTCAGCAGCTTGAGACCCGCTGCTCCCACCAACTCCCTCCTTTCCAACCTGCTGCAGTCACATGCCCCATGTCACAGAAGAAGAAGAAGAAGATGATACAGTTTTGGACTCAGAACACAAGCCCAAAAGACAAATCAGGCTATTAGTTTCAGGACCACAGATTGCGCATACAGCTGGGATTACCCCAGGCCGTGAGCTTGAGTGAGCGGTGGAGCAGACACCGTTGTGAAGACTGGGGGTAAAGAGCCAACAATGCTCCTGGATGGCCTGTGGCAGAAGACATGTTCTGGACTGGTCCCCTGCTGCAGGTGACCAGAGACAGCACTTTGATTCTCACCTGAAAAATGAGTCAGGCACTTCTGACTGACCCGGGTCTCCTTGTGCCACTGAAATCCGACGTTCTTTTTATCTTGGTGTATTAAGCATTAATAGGAAGCTTCTCCTGCTTCATCAGCTGGGAAACAGTTTTGCCTGAAGCTGCCAGCGCACTTGTGTCAGCCAAAAAAAGAAAGACTTGGGCTTCCTGCAGGGGCACCATCCTTATCATCTAACTTGACAAGCCAGCTGCGGCCAGAGCAGACCAGCCTTAGGGAGGTGACATAGGTTGACTGTAAAGACCATTTTTATTCTTCACACAGAGCTGTAGCTAAATTGGAATTGGATTAGTTGGGACACTTGTCTGACTGACAACCCTGATTCCTTTGGCTGTTTTCTGATCTTTCCAATTCAGCTCTACCCATTCACAGAATAAAACGTTATATAAACATACAGACTTCTCCTGCAGCATTTCTGTAGTCTTCCCAGTTATGGAGTGTGATAGCCTAGAAGTCATGGCCAGGCACAGAGCCCAAGAACATAGTGCCCCTGGATCCTAAGGCTGATGCTTGAGGAGTAAGACAAGGAGAGTTTCACCAACCCTTTGAGATGAAGGCTTTCTGCACAACTCACAGTAATTGCAGTGACACAGGCTCAGTTTATGGCTAGGAAGAGAAAATATCGTGCATACGGCTCTCCTTTGCCCTGCAGGAAAAGAAGAGGCTGAGTGTACTTTTTTCCTAGGCCCATGGAACAGGCTTTCTGCAGAACTGGGGTCTCAGGGAAAGAAGGGGACCTTCAGCTGGGTCATGAAGATTCCTTACAATTGAGCTTTGTGTCTGGCCAGTCCCCTAAAAAAGTTAGTGCGTAGATGATTTTTGCTTTGTATTCCTCAATACTAAATATGAATGTGTATTTTTCCAATAAGTGCACAAGACCCATATTCTGAGAATTCCTGCGCTAACATTCAATAATAGTTTGACAACATTTTCAAATGACAGTCTTATTGTTTTAATTATTGTTGTATAAAGAGCTGGAAATACGCATCAGACTCAGTTTCAACTTAAAAGTTGTGCCTGCAAGAGGCAGCTGTTGCAGCGGGAGGAATAACTCAAGATAGAAGCAGAATATGACTGTGGAGATGTCCTTCCACTTTGTCAGACAGCAGACAAAAAAAGGCAGTCGTCATTTGCTCTCTCCCAGCCCAGGGCCATGCAGAGACCATGCATTGGTCATCCTGTAGGCTGGGAAACCCAGTTCACCTGGCCTCCTGTGGAGCGACTGGATCACAAATTTTGTGATCCGCTGGTTTGAATTCCTTATACAATGAGTGCTTCCCAATTGGGGATGGAAAGACCAAGCACAGTGATTTTAAAAAAAAAAAAAAAAAAGGCAACTCATTTTCTCTAGTAGGTAATTAGCAGCAACCTCAACAACCTTTCTGAAGCAAGGCAACACCATAGCAGGGTCCTCTCAAGATTCTCGTCCTGTAGTTGTGGTGAGGGGCCTGCTTTTAGTTCAGGAAAGGACTGGGACTGCAACACATGTTAAAGCTCATGTGCTGATCTGCATGTTGGATTTCTGACTCTGTAAGTAAAGCTAACTGCCCTGCTCTGATACGATCTGCTACTGGGGACACCTTCGGACTTTGACCCTGTTGCTTAAGCAGCAATTACAGACACATTTTGCTACCAGGCACAAGGGAGTTTTCTGGTACTGGTGTACTGTGTCCAGTTCTGGGCTCCCCAGTTCAAGAAAGACAAGGAACTACTGGAGAGAGTCCAGCGGAGGGCTACAAAGATGACCAAGAGACTGGAGCACCTCTCTTATGAAGAAAGGCTGAGAGACCTGGGTCTGTTTCACCTGGAGAAGAGAAGGCTGAGAGGGGATCTCAGCAATGCTTATAAATATCTAAAGGGCAGGTGTCAAGAGGATGGGGCCAGACTCTTTTTGGTGGTGCCCAGTGACAGGACAAGGGGCAATGGACACAAACTGGAACACAGGAAGTTCCATCTGAACATGAGGAACAACTTCTTTACTTTGAGGGTGACAGAGCACTGGAACTGGCTGCCCAGAGAGGTTGTGGAGTCTCCTTCTCTGACGATACTCAAAACCTGCCTGGACGTGATCCTGTGCAACCTGCTCTAGGTGACCCTGCTCTGGCAGGGGACTTGGACTAGATGATCTCCAAAGGTCCCTTCCAACGATTACCACTCTGCGATTCTGTGATACATTTCATTGTTTACACTGTAACGCATTACAGCACTGTACTTGATTCATCTGGACCTCTCCAGTGAGATGCTTCCATTTCAAATACTTCTGGACCAGATCATTTTTCTATCAAAAGCAGAGATTAACGTCTAATTATTTCCTGCTGTCCTCTCTGTGTCTTTTTTATTCCATTAAACAAACAGACAGTGTTTGGTATATGAGTAAGAAATGTAGTGTAACAGAAAATATGCTAGAAAGGAAATGATTACTAATCACTGCTTTTTGCCCAAGACAGCTAAAATGACCCATTTCCTCAGCTCATCAGCTGAGCAAACTACTGACTTCAAGATGTGAGAAACCATCCTTGTTCTTCGGTTCCAAATACAATTTTGTTTCTGTCATGAATTCGAGGAGTAAATATGACCTGGGCTGAAAGAGAAGCACACAAGAACTACATTCATCCCATAAACAGAGCACGTGAATGGGAAGCAGACAGACAAACCTAAAACATAGCCTAACAACTTATTAGGTAAGTTTAATGATTTTAATATAAGGGACTCAAGAGAGCATCAGTTAGGTTAACATTTGCCCAGGACATTCCAGTACATGTTAGGAAGTAAAATGTAAAGTACTCTTAAAAAAAAAAACCCTGCTGCTTTGGGCAGCAGGAAGATAAAAAGTTAATCAGAGCTCTCAAGCAACCGATCAGATGGAAATTGATTACAGGTGTAAGGGGCCTGATTCATAATCTACTGGAGTTAAAAAGTATCAACTACCTTATGAACACGTAACAAACCCCAAATGGATATGCTTCTCCCGTACTACATTAAACTACTCGGGTCTCTCAGTGTTTCCAGGACTGAACATCATTTTGTAACAAAGTAATTAATCACTATGTATGCTTTACAATTAGCACTGTGAGCCACATGCTCAGTATTCAAATGTTTTGATTCAAGAATCTTTAATTTCGTGGTGGCTTGTTTTTGCCAGGAATGCGAGGAGGCAGTCCTCAATCATCAGCTCACCTTAAAATTTCAAATGGCAAGTTAAAATCATATATTTACAAGCGGTTTTGGGGCTTCCCTTTTTTTTTCTGACTCAAGAATAGCACTAAATGTTTCTTTCCCCTAAAAAAAATAATTCCTCTAAACTGAAAGAAAATAGGGACACTCTACTGAGAAAATACGTAAAAATACAGAGTTGTAAAAAATATTATTCCATATTTCCAGCTATAAGTTGTTCTCAGACCTATGGGAAGGAGGAATGACCTCACTCCCAATAAAATCTAGGCCTATCAAGAAGAAATTAGTTACTGGCAGAAGTTACCTAAAACAAAATACAGTCTCAGGAAGACAGAGTTTAATACCAAATTAACACTTTGAAATATATACAGCCTTGTCTTCAAAAGCCATGAGACTTGCTTCAAAGAAAGGGACCTACTATGCAGATTTTCTACGACTTCCACATGAGTGTACACACAGGCTGTGTCTAAATTGGCAGGTAATGCAGCTCAATGCAAGCGAACAAGTAAAACAAGGCAGCTGGTGCAAAGATCCCTGCATCCACATGAGGCTTTCCACTTCAGTCCAACTTTAATCTGGTTGTTTGGAGACTGAATGTTCCCCATCATGGACACAGTTTGAAGCTGTCCAGTGGACCAACTGCTGGTCCATCTGGAGATTAGACGCATGCCTAGAGCAGAGATTCCCATTTAGCTTCTTTGGAAAACAAGATCCTTTGGGCTTTCCAACACCATCCTGATAGATAACCAGACAGAATTCGCGCAGATGCAGCCACGAGTTGTGCTAGGGCCCTGAGCTCTGGGTTTCCTCCTGTTTATACTTCAGGGCTATTCGGTTCACCAAGGAAAGAAGAGGAGGGTCTGCCTTAGGATGATGAGCATTTGGTGCTGTTAATAAAACACTTAGGCAACCACAAACAACTCCTGCCCCCATCTTCTCAGTTTATTGTCTTCTCCTGCTTTGCACTGCTCCACTCCACTATCCCCAGGGCATCATGCCTGTGTCATTTTAAGTGATCTACAGGACAAAGGCAGGTTTGCACTCCTGTATGGCTCATAAGTATTTGAGTTTGCTCCTGCATGCCCACAGGAAGGCTGTATCAGCGTAAGGGCTGCTGGGTGAGACAAACTCCAGCTGTAGGAGGGAAAAAACCTCCAGCGACAGCTGAGACTGACTTTGCCAAGTCACCCCAGGAACCAGGGGCTCTCCCACTCCAACCTTGCCCCACAGCCTGTCATCTGCCTGTCAAGGATTTCCAGAGCTCACCTCCTGTTGACCCTCCAAAATATGTGGCATGGCTCTTGGCTACGGGAACATTTTAGTACAGGAGACTTTGGGTGAGGAAGGCTGTCCACCACTCCTCCACCGGCCACTGCTCCTCTGAGGATGAGATACAGACATCTGATTCCTCACATGGCTTCCCCCTTCCAGAAATATTTGCCAACCCTCCTTGAAGGTGGCAAGGTGAAGGTGACACCACAAACCTAAATGTCCCAGAGAAACTCAATTACAGCAAAACCCCCACCCCCCACTGTGAGTTTGAAAATGTTTAGAAACTTCCACAACGCATTCAGAAGGGGGCTGCTGTCTCTTCTTTCCCCCCGCCCCTGACACTGACAGAGCCTCTCCATCTGTCAAGGCCGTGGGTCAGAGAGCAACCTGTGCTCCCAGCCAGCGAGGACCCTTCCGCAGGCTGGCTCGGGCCACAAACACATTCCCTTGTGCAGGACTCGGGCTGAGACTTTGAAAAAGTTGCGCTGGAAAACCTTCACCATTTATTTATTTTGGGTGTTTGACCAGATGGGTCAGACATAGAATCATAGAATCGTCTAGGTTGGAAGAGACCTTTAAGATCATCAAGTCCAACCGTTAATCTAACACTGGGAAAACCAGCGCTAAACCATGTCCCTCAGCACCATGTCTACCCGGCTTTTAAATACTTCCAGGGATGGTGATTCCACCGCTTCCCCGGGCAGCCTCTTCCAATGCTTGATAACCCTTTCAGTGAAGGAATTTTTCCTAATATCGGATCTAAACCTCCCCTGGCGCAAGTTGAGGCCATTTCTTCTTGTCCTATCGCTTGTTACTTGGGAGAAGAGACCGACCCCCACCTCGCTACAACCTCCTTTCAGGCAGTTGTAGAGAGGGATAAGGTCTCCCCTCAGCCTTCTCTTCTCCAGGCTGAACAACCCAGTTCCCTCAGCCGCTCCTCATAAGAACATCGTGGTCGATGCCTCGTTAAGGACCCCCACCTTCCCTGTAGCTCGGCAAGTGCCCCCGCACGGGGCCCTAAGCCCACCGCCGGGAAAAGCCTTCACCTGCCGCCGGTTGCGTGAGGAGGGCGAGGGCCACGCACACGGCGGGAACACCGCTGCGCCCACCGGGACTCGGCGGACAGACGGACGGACGGCGGGTGGAGGGTCGGACAAGTGCGCGGCCCGGCCGCTGCCCCTCGGCCCCGCCGCCGCCGCCGCGGGCGGGGGGCGCAGCGCGGCCGCTCCGCCGTCGGGAGGAGCCGCTCGGTGCCGCTCTCTCCCCCGCCGCCGCCGCCGCCGCCGGCCCGTCTGCCCGAGCGTGTGTCAAACCCACGTGCTCCGGCAGCCCGCGCCGGGGAGCGGCGCCCAGCGGCCGGGCCCCGCCGCGCCGCCGCCGGCCTCCCACCGCCGCCGGCCCCGCACCGCGCGCCGCCGGCCCTCACAGGCACCTCCGCCGGCGACCGGACCCGCACCGCGGCTCCGCGGCCTGCGCCGCACCCGCGGCGGGGAGGAGGGAGGGCGGCGTTTTCCTG